>APFE030122106.1:140020-236012 GCA_000404065.3 Pinus taeda | reverse complement strand
TTTTTTTTAAATAATGGCCAAAGACCTAAAAAATGGAGAATCTCCCAATATAGCGAAATGCTTCAATTATAACAGCAACGAGGTTGCTGATAGGTTGATAGCCAAAGGCTTGGTGATCAACCAACGTGGCTCTGATACCAATGAAGCGAACAAAGTTCCTTCTATAAATTAATTACTCCAAAAGACTTGGAATATGAAATTATCCATTAAGGATATAAATAATATATTAAATATGTGAATAGTAAAAATAAGTATGATAATGATTTACAATGAGAACAAGAAGCTTGCTTATATATCACGCAAGTGTCTCTTCATGAAGAGTCATGTCCTATTAGGCTTGCCTCTTCAACCTAATTATTAGGCTTAACTTAACTATTATTTATGATTATTATCTTTTACATTATATTTATATTATTTATATATTTTATTCGTTACAGAGGAATTTTCAAACATTACCAATGCCATTCAATTTGTTGATTGAATATTTTTTATGGTTCAAAAAAACTTCATGTAACCCTTCCTTTGTACTGACCTGTTGCCATAATCTTGCATACAACCCTTTTTTTTTTAGTGGCCTTTCACCAAGAATCTAGGTATCACATGTCACTTTGTATTTTTGAAGGAAAATATAGTGTGTTTTATGTGTAGTATTTTTTAGGCACAACACTAATTGTCATTAATAATAGGATTGAGTCCTTAATGTTGGAGAATGTAATTCCAACCACCTCCTAGGTGTCATATCTATCTATACGAGTTTCCTAGTTTAGTTTGAGTAAGTTCAATTTAGTTGACTTTCACTACATTCATGTTGGAAAATGTAATTCATACTTGTCTCGGTTGTGATTTTCTATGTAAAGGAGTTTGTTCCTATTCTATAGGAGTGGTTATATCTATATGTCGCTAGTTTGGTGTGTGGTTGAGATATTCCCTACCTTGAGACAACACTTCTTGTATATATGTAATATCATAATAGATCATTGTGAATAATTTTGCAGTATCAAATTTTATCTTGGTATCAGATCCCTTATGGGCCTCTACCCCTAGCCCCTTCTGGGACGAGGGAAATAAAGAGTTTGTTTGTCGATTCATTTTTTTTGGCTTGTCCATCCTAAGTACAACACTTTGTGTCAAACGTTTGTAGTCTCTGACAATCGTTACTTTGTCATCTAGTTTGATTCATATCATCAGTGCGAAATGAGTTTGGTTAGTGATTCGTTGCAGAGGTTGCATAGAACTATGACGTGAGGTATCAATTATAGTCCCTCTTACAGTCCCAAGGCTTATGGATCTATGTGTTTGGTGTGAGATCCAAGGGTTGTATCTAAAGGAACAGTCTCATGCATTGTACATGACAGGTCCTTTTGTTCTACAGGAAAAATATGGAAATGATAGAATATGCTAACATCTCCACAAGCATGTTGTTACAAAATAATTCGTCGCCATGAAACTTTGATCTCTTTGTGTATATTTTTACCATCCATGAACATGTTTAAACCAGCCTGCTTGGAACTCCAACAATTCAATATTTGTTGAAGTTCATGAGAAATTTGGGTCAAATATCTCTCACACCTTGTTAAGTTCCACCTGCGCCGATTTCTCTAGAGTTTGCCACTCATGATCTGAAATTGACTTTGAGAATAGTGTAGAGCTGCGCTCTGTCTGTAATTATAAACCTGCACAAGTGAATTTTAAAAAGTAAAAAAAAAAAAGTACATTCTAGAAACATAGTTGGTTGAATATTTCCCAACTAAAAGTTTCTAGGTGATGACTATTTGAACTATAACCGTCATACGATGCATATCCATCCCTCTTCTCATGGTAACATCATCCTTCGTTAAACGAAGTTCATCCTTTTCCTAGGCATATGAAATTTCCCCCTCTTTGATCTATAAAAGGCCTAGAGGGTTGAGGGATGAAGGAGACCAGAATTTAGATAATACAAACTTATGTTGTTGGTTTGAGATTGGAGAGCTTGTCATCTGAGGAAGGAGATTAAAGGAATTTGGGAGGGAACTCATGGCATCAAGGAAAAGGTTGTAAGGATCCTCGTATCTTCTGATTAATATAAATGAGCATTTTCTCCCATTGATTTTGTCTTTGGTGAATGATGAATGGTTTACATTTGTTTATTATATTTATTAAGGAAAATTCAATCCCTAATTTCCTTGATGATTAGGCTAAGTTGTTTGAATTATTATATCACATGTGCTTTTGAGCCTTTTATGGTTTATGTTTGCAGGTCCTATAAAAAATTGAAGAGCTGAGTCAAGTCACAATAAGGGATCTCCATGAGGAATTTCATGAAATGGCAAGAGGACTGTCCATTAGATATATTGCTTATAATGCGAACAAATTTAACTTAGGGAAAGAGTGAGTTCATTTGTCTTGATTGCTTCTAGTTTCCATTTAGGATCTAAGGATATTCCTCTTGTCCACAAGAGGGATTGTTCAGTGTAACAAACTAGTGACCATATTGGCGAATGTCTATGTTCTCATCTTTTTCCTTAGCCTTGTTTTCTCATTTTTCTGATTTATCCCGACGCGAGTCTTCATTAATTAATGACCTTTTAGATCTGACTATTTGATTCTTCAAATTTTTATTTTTTCTTAGGGTCTTCTTCCCTATGTTGTTTATGTCTGTACATAGAGCACAAATCTGTGCCCTTTTTTCCGTACCAACTCAGCGCATGTGCTCTATTTTCTACTGGAAACCCACACAAGCCTTGAATTTTTTTTTTAATTTCATACTACCTACAACCCAGACCTAAATTTGGCTTTCTAAAAGTATCATTTTACTTTTTTGGACTGTGTGATGTCTCTTCTAAAATCATTTGATTGCTTTGTTGATGATTTTTTGAAGATTAGGTCTTTTTGAAAGAATACCATAAGGATTTTCCTGGTTGACTTTTTGATTGATCAAAACAAGTTTTAATGTATTTTTTTAAGTGATATTCTTGTTTTGTTCTAGAGGAAGAGGGGGGATTAGCAGCAGTCAGGGAGCTTAGAAGAAGTGATGCAAGGACTCTAAGAGACAGCGCAAAGAGAGATGCAAGGATGATGCAGAGAGGGACCAGAGCCACACAGAAGGACGTAGAGCTAACGCAGTAGAGAAAGGAAGCTCTCAAGGGTGTCAAAAAGTATCAGAGAAAAGTATTAGGTGTTTTCTCCTAGTGTCTGCGTAAATTTTTCTGTAAAAGAGATTATTGCTGAAGATTAGTAAAACCCTCCTCTGCTGCACCAATTTTCCCGCATTGCATTTTTCTAGGGACAATTGTCCAAAAATAGCTATGTTGATGTGATTGATTCTTGTGCATATATTTGGTTTTGTATAATGGTCTGATATCTGTAGTAGAATTTATTTTAATATTTACTAAAGGGATTTCACAAATAACTTATTGGGAATAATAAGTAGGTGAAATAAATCAGTTGTTCCAGTAATAGAATTTTTGTTTAGAAATTTTCACAAATCTAACCTTTGACGAATGGTTGATGTCATGATGTAATGATGAAGTAGTTGACATGATCATGATATGACCATGATGGATATATGTATTTTCGATTCTATGATCTAACAAATATGTTGTTGCATGACTCTAGTAAAGAAAGGTTGATGACATGAAAGAAGTCAAATGAAGTAGATTCCCAATCAGAGGGAGAATCTCTTCTCAAGATTCTTACTCTTATTGCTATTTGCATTTTGTATTGTTGAAATATGATTTATGTTCATCTCACATTTTTGATCTGCAACAAGGTCTTAGATCTGAAGCCTGTAAAGAAATTAGGGTTTCTTCTCTAATCACACGCATAGAACTGGGAATGTTCGTCCCTTGACACATGCATGCTAAGGCCCAGGTAGTATTCAGGCAGCCAATGACACACTCATGATAACTTGATGAAAACAACCATAGGTTTGACTATTGTTGACCATCATCTGAAGATTTTTGAAATTATTGAAACTCTAATTCAAGATGGTCACTTGAAGGATGTCAGTTCCACAGATAAGTAGAAGACATCTGAAAGATTTGAAAGCAGGGAAGTTTGAATATTTATAGTTGACCTTGACATATGTATAGATATGTCATAATGTTTGAAGTTTGTGCTACAAGAGTTTTACATGTTTTTGGCTTATTGATATATATGAGTTGTATGATGTCTAATGATGACCTAGATCTATGACTTAATGTTTGAGATATGTCTTGGACTATAGATCTTACTATGATAAAAACTTGGATATTGACATGATGTCTAATGTTTTGACTTGACGACTGATGCTTGGTATTGATGACTATGATATTTGAGCCTAGTGACTTCCTATGACTTGTATTATGGGAATGACTTGATTTATATTGTGTGGTTGATGAAAACCTTTTGGCTTGATAATAGATGATGTCACGACTTGATGAAAGCCCTACTTGTTATTTGGTTCAAAGAATTGACTATGAGATATTGATAACTTTTGATATTAGTATTGATCTGGTTTCCAAACTTTGATAAGCTTATTGAGTTGATTTAGCTTATTTGGTTACTTAATAAGGATCTATGAAGGACTAATGGTTTGGTAAAATGTTATGGTTGCAGTGAGCATTGCATGAAGCAAGATACCATGATCCTAACATGTCCGCATTGAGAGTTATCTGATGAAGTTGGATGATGTGTTGATTCAAGCCTTTACCTCAGAAGTGTTCCAAGGTATGACTTTGATTTTGATTTTGGTTTTTATATACTAATGATATACTTTTGTTAGGTAAAACTCCTCTAATGATATAAGTAAGAGGGAGATGGCTTCTGAAGCTCGTAACAGTGTATCATGGCATGATGAATTTATTTCTGAAGATAATCTATATTGTGAAACTATTGAGAAGTGGACATGAAAATCCTTGGACACTTCGATTTGAAGTTAAAGATGTTGACATGGCATATGACAGTTGATTTAAGCATTGATGTTCCGTTTTGAACATCCATTTGTGTAATGTGCATAGAACCTGAATAAGTTCATGATTGAACCACTTCATACACGTTGCCGCCAAGTATCCTTCAAGATGTTTACATGACATGATCTATTCTTGGTCTGAGATATTCTTCCTATGATATATGACTGTATGGATATGTTGATGTTGACTATTGATGAGCACATATGAATGTTGCTTTATTATGATATCTGCCATGATGAAAGGTATGTGACACAATCGAGGTTGAGTATGATGTTGCCACCATGACTAGCTATGAGCAGGATGCAGAAGCTCCTCAAAGAGATGTCTGAGCATGATCTGGATATGACATGGATACATTGCGATAATAAAGAATGGGATCTGATTGGTAGAGAATCCCATATACATATATAGTTGGGACTGTGATACTCTCATATATTGATACAATGAAATTATGTGAGACAAGCTTAGGATTGTGGTTGGCACCTCCTTGAGAGGGAGGATGATTATGGTATCATTTTGCGATTTATATGATTTATATTGATTCTCTAACATGATATTTGATTTGATGTTTTGTATAAATAGGAGACAACTACTCAGAGATGATGATTATTGTTGATTTATGATAGCATTGGATGTGCTCTAGCCATGAAAATTGGTGGAGAGACTAAAGCACATGAAATCTATATGACCCAAAAATGGTCTAGAGTAATTCCACCTAGTTAGAGAGATATTAAAATAATTAATATTTTTAATGGGATTCCTAAGTCTAAACTTAGGAAAATTAAAATATTAATGGGTATTAATATAAAACCGGGTATTCTTCATTACTTGATAACAATTTTTGGAGTCTTTTTATTTTTCTTGTTAGCTTAATCTTCTTCTTCTTTTGATTAATGCGTGTGTGTGTGTACTTCATAAAACTGCTACCAAAAACATAGGAACAAGAACACAAGATATTGGCTCTCTGCTAGAGCCAAAACGTCTCTTCTCTTGAGATGAAAACCCTTTAGTGAATTTCTCTTATTGAAGCTTCTGTTGATCAATGCCAAACCCTAGACCCTTGAAAATGGTATCCTCCAAGCAAAAGTGAAGTCTTTCCTTCTTTCTACACCCTATTCCCACACACTTCTCCCAACACTTTCTTGTCTGGAACTTCGTCCTCCTCCTTCCCGCACTTCGTTCTCTTACTATGAATCTTGTCTATAAATACACCTTCTTGAGTGAGTCTTGTAGGTGAGGTGTTCCTCTTATATCCCTTGCACAAGTAGACCTCAAAGTTGATCAACTGAGATCCTTATTGAGATATGAGTGTATGACAGTGTTGTTGTTCTATTGCCCTAGTTTCTCACATGTGAGAGGATTACTAGGTGTTATATACCCTTCTCTCCTTCACTTGAGTGTCTTCCTCCCATGCTGGAGTAGGAGGCCTTGTAGGCCTAGTTTTAGAGCAAAAAATGAAGAATATACAACTGTGATTTCACTGCTAGTATAGCTGTAGACTTTCTTTTACTTTCTCACACATGTGACTATGAATACCCTGGACTTTCCTCCCTATCTTGCTACCTTAGTAGACCCTTTTCCTTGGCTTTCATCGTTCTTCTAGTCCTCTATCTTTTGTAGATTTGAGAGCTCAATTGATGCGTTGTATTTTATGTGGACAACCTCTATAAATAGAGGATTGTCCCTCCATTTAGGCTAACTAGGAGGTCGACTAGTCCTCTTAATTGTAGACTAACTTTGAGTGCAGTTTGGTGGCTAATTTGTTGAGCAGACTTCAGATAGTTTCCATGGTGGTGTAGCATGCTTGAAGGTGTCATTGCATACGAGTAGACTTGACTTTGCCTGGATGTTTTCCATTTGACTTTAATATATATATTTATACATGGTGTAACATGCCCTTAAGGCCTTTAATATTTTCTCTTGACTATTTGATTCCCCTATGGAACTTTTACATGTGTTATACCTACTTCAATGAGCAAGAAACTCATTGTCATATATTATAAAAATAATATTTCTTTTCTTGAATAAGTACAAATATCAAAAGTATATTTATGAAGACCGAACCTAGTTACACTTCCTTCAACACCATCGTGGTCCTAGCTCCACATGTTATTGAGATTGGTAGCTTGGGAGGTACTTCAAACCCTAGGGTATAGGTTTGTGGAGGAATTTGAACCACAAAAGGGCTTTGTGGAATAGGTACCTAGGGTGGGAGTTTTGCAACCAAAGGAGATAATGGCCATCTTACATGCAGTGGATACTTGGAAACCATACTTATTGGGGTAGCATTTCCAAGTATGCACAGACCATCAAAGCCTTAAATATTTTCTGGAGCAACGCCTATTGTCACCACAAAGAAATAAATGGCTCGCCAAAATGTTGGGATATGATTATGAGATAATTTACAAGAAAGGGCATGAAAATGTCGTAGCAGATTCTTTATCATGCCAATTTGAGGAGGAAAGCTCGTTGCTCGCAATCTCCCTTCCCATTCCAAAATGGAATGAAGAGGCTTGCAAGGAATGGTTTTCACATCCTTTTCTCTCCCAACTCATTAATAAATTGCAGGTAGATCCAAATTCCACAGTGGGCTACTCTTGGAAGGATGAGATTCTTCGCTACAAGGTCAGAGTCATGCTATCACCAACATCCACTCTCAAAAGTCCCATTTTGGTGGAGTTCCACTCATCTCTCACTATAAGTCATTTGGGCTTTCAGAAGACTTATGCCCACACTCGATGTTCATTCTTTTTGATAGGCATGAAAAAGGACATTCTTAGTTTTGTAGCTGAGTGTGATGTATGTCAGCGCCACAAAGGAGAAACAATCAAATCCCTAGGCACATTACAACCATTGCCCATCCTGCCCTCAATCTGGATGGAGGTTTCTATGGACTTCATTACGAGTCTCCTGAAGTCAGGCAACAAGTCAATCATCATGGTGGTTGTGGACAAATTTTCTAAGTATGCTCATTTTTGTGCCCTACCACACCCTTTTACACCAAATTTGGTGGCTTAATCTTTCATGGACCAGATCTTCAAATTGCATGGCATGCCCACTTCCATTATGTCTAACCGTGACTTGATCTTCACCGGTAACTTTTGGTAGGCACTCTTTAGGCTACAAGGTACCCAACTACAACTCAGTACTCCCTATCATCCCCAAACTGATAGTCAAATTGAAGCAATCAACAAATGTCTAGAGACCTACCTTAGGTGTTTCACTTCCGAAAAGCAACATCTATGGGTAAAATGGTTACCTCTAGTTGGATGGTGGTACAACACTAACTATCATGCCACCACCAAAATGACTCCATATGAAGCATTTTATGGTCAACTCCCCCTTC
This sequence comes from Pinus taeda, assembly GCA_000404065.3. NCBI lineage: Eukaryota > Viridiplantae > Streptophyta > Pinopsida > Pinales > Pinaceae > Pinus > Pinus taeda. The sequence continues at coordinate 227,735 of APFE030122106.1, read as the reverse complement.
ACCAACTTCTTATCTTTAGGGATTCTCGAAGGTACAAGTAGCGGATCAACCTCTATAGTACCACACAACCATGATCTCCCACCTTAGAGAGAATCTCCATAAAGCTAAAAAACCGCATGAAGCAACATGTAGATCAACATCGTTCAGAACACAAATTTCAGGAAGACGATCATGCATTTTTTAGGCTGAAGCCATATAAGCAAACATCACTGAAAGACAAGGGTTGTCAGAAATTATCTCCAAAATTCTATGGACCATATCAAGTACTTCAGCACATTGGAGAAGTAGCCTACAAGCTAGCTTTGCCACCCACTACAAAAATCCATCCAGTCTTCCATGTCTCATACCTCAAGAAAGTGATTGGGAACCATTGCTGAATTCAAACCAGTCTACCGGAATTGGATGAGGAAGGTTCAATATGGCTCCAACCTAAATAGGTTCTCGGCATGCGAGAATGGCACTTGTGTGGCCGCACGATCAAGGAAGTCCTTGTCAAGTGGAAAGACACCTCTCCAGAAGATGCGACAGGTGAACCAAACATTATTCTTCAGCAGCTTCCGTAGCTTCAGCCTTGAGGACAAGGAAATTTTTATGGGGGAGGGCATGTTAGGGTCCAACTCTAACCCCCTTATTTATGTAATAGGGTCAAGTCGTAGTTATAGTTAAGTAAGGAGTCGATAAAGCCCATATTAATAATTGTAGGTGGTTGACCTGCATTTAAAGAAGGGACCACAACTAGTTGCAAATGGGCCATGGTATTAGATACATCGTATTAATAAGAACCATGGTACTAACCCATGGTATTGCAAGTATGAATCCTATATAAAGGATCGAGACTCCCCTCAAGGAGCATCATGTCTTATTATCTAATTGAGTCCAACTCTATTGGAGGTTTCCCCCTCGAAGAGGCAAGTGAACATTGCTTTTCTTTCTGAATAATAAAATACATGTTGTTATTTCTTATTGTTCTGTGTTATGTGTATATTTCTTCGCATATTTGGTATTCTAGTATCTTCTCGCAGGTCAAGAGCATAACAACAACAAAGCAATCAATCAAACTAATCATACACGCATATATGCTCTATTTAGGGTTTGAGTTGAACCTGATATCCTTGCATATTTGTTACAATTGTTGGGTCAGATGGAGAGATTGTCACCCTAAATAGAATAGGAGGTCATGTCCTCTATAATAGATCTAGAACACGCACACGAAAACAACCAAATAAGAAGCACAAATGGCCTTCCGTAGAGGACCGTCAACTTAAACAAATGAACATAAACACGAATGATACATTAAACATTCAAATTTTATAGGAAGGAACATTCACTTCAATTAATCAAAAAATAGATACAAAATGTATCCCATCAAAAAATGAGATCCTTTCCTCAATATTGTAGCAAGGTCTCCTTCTCCCAATATAGTATAACTCTCACACTATAATATGGATACTGTATATTTCACCCTTTCCTCTTTGTGAGATTATATAGGTTCATTCTATCCTATGAAAGAATGTATCTAGACACCTGGGGGCTTAATAAGTTACGAAAATTCTACAATAATGGACCACTAGCCAACTCATACACAAGTGGGTCAAGTTGATCTATTTAGGAAAGTAAGCCTCTAGAACCCTTTTTTCAATTCTGATATTTTTTTCAATTGTTGTCAATTATGAAATAATCATTATCTCATAATTATAATATTTTGGAAAAATAATTATGATAAATTGATCAATTATGTAATTTTACCCTTGGAATAAGTCACAAATAAGTAAAGGAAAATATGAAAGGGGATGGATTCTAGCTAGTAATTGAGGTAACTTTAACTTGAGTTTTTCTCATGATAATGGACTGGTAAATAGGGTTATAACAATATGTTCTTGTCTCCTAGTTTTTGGCAAGTTCCTTAGTCATCAAACTATATTCAAATTGTCATTGATGTGACTCTAGCTATGACACTCATCAAATGTTACACCACAGATCAAACTAATCTATAATGTTCCATTAGCACTTCACTTATGAATGTAAAATTATTTGAAATAGGATAGTTCCCAACATTGCACATTGTCTAGTCTTACATCAATAATATGCGACACTTCAGTGTGAAACGTTCTACACTTGTACAGAATGCATTACTAATTTTTACTCTTGAGAAACAAAAATAATTGTCGACTACTAACTTGAAACAAAAAAAACAAAAATCTATTGTAGACCACAATCAATCTATTGTTGGCATTATGGCACAGATTGGCACAATGACATAGGTGTTGTCCTTGATGACAACTCACTCAGAGGATAGATCACAGTTAAGACTCTCAGAATTAAGATAAAGAGGTATAATAAGGTTCCCTATTGACCAAGCCACATCTACACATGGGTTCATAGACCAAAAGGCATGTATAGCGTACACACGTACTTTCATGGAAGGAAAGGTGTGTACATGTTGGAAAACATAGTTTGGTCCATGGTATTTGGTCCATGGTATTGTGATCCATGGTATTGGTCCAAGGTATCTTGTCCAAAGTGTTGACCCCAGGTATTTGGTCCAAGGTATTAGTTCTAAGTGGTTTTGGTCCATGGTATTTAGTAAGGCCTAAGACTATAAAAGGAGGAGAAGGTCATTAGGCAAACTCACTCAATTATTGAATATCTTATGAAGAGAAAGATCCAGAATGCAGGTTATTGGGCATAGCTGGATTTGAATCAAGGATGAACCTCAACGCTTGATGAAGGATAAGATCTATTGATGGGTCAAAGTATTAAGGCTTGAAGTGAAGTATCTTTGTGTGGTTTTGATCTTTTATATGAATAATTGGCACATGTCGTAATCTATAAAGATGATGATCTGGTTATAACTGATGTCTGAATAGTTGTAAAGGTTAAATCATCATTTACAGTTCTGTATGCAGGTTCACTATAGCAAAGGCACGTATACATGGTTGTTCTGCATATCAAAACAACATATACATAGGTTTTCCTTGAGAAAAGTGCATATGCACATAGGTTAGACACATTGAAGTAGTATACACCTCATAAAATATGCTTTAGCTACTTATGTTTGTTGTTGCATTGTTCTGGGTTCTGGCTTGGGTTCTGGTTGTTCTATTGTATTCTGGTTATAACATTTTGAGAAGTGATTGTTTGATTCAATTTTTGTTATTTTAAAGGAAATAGGTTGATGCAGATATATTTGATGTTTGATTAATGTTATTGATGGATGCAGTCTGAAAATTTATGAAATGTGGTCCCTGGAAGACAAGAGAATGTTGTAGCCTTCTATAGGCCAGCACCTACGTACTAGTAAACGCATCAGCTAGTACAAGAGCTAGGGGGTTGTATCTCCCTTCCAGGAGAAGCTGGAGAATGAGAGAAGGTTGTAGCCTTCTGCAGGTAGAAGCCTACGTATTGGTATAATGCTGCACCACTACAAAAATTGTACAAAGAAGTTTCTTATTAAAAGGAAGATAGAGATTATTGTAGCAGGTGGTTTTCACCCACATTGGGTTTCCACCTTATATCTTGTGTTCATGTGTGTGATTGTCCATTCTGTTTTTATTACACCTGGTTATTGTTTATATGGTTCTAATGCATAGATTAAAGGTCAACTAACTAAATTATAAGATTGCAAGGTATATGCTAGTTACCTTAAATACAGTTGCGTATACACACAAGTTGCATTAACTGAAGTAGCATATATGAATCTGGTTATGGAAATGAAATATTGTTGACTTGCTAATACTGATTCACCCAACCCCCCCCCCCCTCTTAGTATTATTTCAAACAATTAGTATGAGAGCAGGTCCTTTAGAAGAATCTTGATCGCTTGAAGGAAGATCTATCATCATGAGTAACTACGAAAGAGAGGGATCCATTAGACCACCAATATTTGATGGGAGAAACTTCATTTATTGGAAGGTAAGAACCACAATGTATCATCAATCTCTTGGAATAGATGTCTAGGAAATCGTAGAAGGTGGATATACATTTCCATCAGCAATTCCTACAGATACGGCAGGTAAAAAACAATATGAAGCCAATGCCAAGGCTATCAATACATGATTCGGGAGTGTGTCACAATCAAAAATTTTCAAATATGTATCTCAAAACCGCTAAAGAAATATGCGACAAGATCGTTCTAAGCAAACGTGAAAAACTGGAATCTCTCATAATTCAACATGAAACTCTCAAAATGCACAATAACGAAAGTATAGCTAATTACTTCTTACGTATAGATGAGATTGTTAACTGTATGAAGAACTTGGGTGAAGAGATAAAATAAGTTACATTAGTTGAAAAGGTTTTGAGATCCTTGTCTAGTAAGTTTGAATCAAAAGTTGCTGCCATAGAAGAAAAGCAAGATCTTCAGAATATTACTGTGACACAACTGCACTGAATATTAACTTCTTTCGAAATGAGAAAAGGAGGTCCATTAGATATGAGAGAAGCTGCATACAAAGCTTCAGGAAGAGAAGAAATAAATGAATCAGTACATATTTTAGAAGGAGAGGAAGAAGCAAACATTGTCAAGAATCTTCAAGGGGGTTCTGGAAGATTCAGAGGTAAACTACCTTTCAAATGTTTTTCTTGTTGAAGAGTCAGTCATTATGCTGCCAAATATCCTAAAAAAGATAAGCTTGATAAAGGTAAGGAATCAGAAAAGTGGAATAGGAAACAAAGTATAAGTAAGAAGAGCTACTATACGCATGAAGATAGCAATGGTTTATCAAATAGTTATGAAGATGAAATAGTAATGACTATAGAATTATAATGGATTTTGAAGATGATGATTTCTTGGATGCTTTAGATGAAGATGATCTTTATGAAGAAATCTCTAAAACTTAAAATTTGTTTAGAAGAAAAGAATACGATTATAGATACTCTAACATTCCAACTTTCTGAAAGAGAAAAACACAATGAAAAGTTAGAATGTGAAATTGTGGGTCTAAGAAAGGATATTGAGAAAACAAAAGATCTCAATCTTAGATTAGCTAAAGGAGCAGAAACTTTAAATGAAATTATCAAAGTGCAGCATTCTCCTTTTATGAATACAAGTCTTGGACATACTAAAGAAGCATCTTAAACACAAAAGCCATCAAACTCCACTAAAAGCTATCTTGATGCAGCAAAGAGTAGTGAACAATTTTACAATCGTCAACAAAGGCATAAAGTAGATCACCAGATAAATCAGGTTCAACCTACTTCAAGGACGAACAGAAGCTGCAACTAACCACAGGTAAATCATACTCAATCTATTTCAAGAATGAATCTCAATGGAAACTACAATCACTAGGTGAATAGGTTCGATAATGGTAGGAACTTCTTTAATGACCAATGTTTTTCATGTCATAACTTTGGACACAAAGCTGCTCAATGTGTTTCTTACAAGAGCATCATGACTAGAGAAGCATGAAATCAAAGATATGTGACAGGGATCATGAAAAGTACCTAAAATAAATTTTTGCTTCTTGAAAATGAAATAGAATTCTCTATCTGTAACAAATTTCGTCATGAAGATTTTGAATGCAGGAGTAAATTTCGGCAAGCATCTTAGAAGGAGAAAACTTCATTGAGTCCCGAAATATGGAGGAAGAAAGAACCACAAACTAAAAGATGTGGTATAGCCTTGTATGCAGAAGGACAAGAAAATCAATGGTACATCAACATTGGATGCTCGAAAGACATGACAGGTGATAAAGAAAAACTTCAGTCATATAATGCCTTAGAAAAGGAAAATAAGGTTTCATTTGGAAATGACACTCCTACTGTCATAAAAGGTAAAGGTTCTGTTCTCTTAAAAGAAAAATTTAAAGCTTGGAATGTTATGTATGTTGATGGTCTAAAGCATAACCTATTGAGTGTCAGTCAAATGTGTGATCAAGGAAATGAAGTAATATTTCGATCAAATGGATGTGTTGTTCGTGAGCTTGATACAGGAGAAACATTGATCAAAGTCATAAGAACTCCAAACAACTTATGAATACTCAAAGGAGGACAACAACACTGCTATCTAAGAAAAAATGATGAACACTAGCTATGGCATAGAAGATTGGGGCATCTAAGCTTCTCCTAAATAAGAAAAGAATGTAAATTCTAGGTTGTTCATGATCTTCCTAATATTAGAATTCCAAAAAATACAATATGCAAATCATGTCAATTTGGTAAGCAAACCAAAGCACATTTCCTTGAAAGGGAAGGATCAGCTAGTAAGCCTCTTGAACTTGTTCATACTGATTTATGTGGTCCATCAAGGAAAAAGTCACCTCGTGGAGAAGAATACTTTATATTGTTCAATGACAGTTTCTCTAGAAACAAAAAATATATCTCCCAGAGTATTGATGAATAGATTCCCTGGGATGGTTTCGATTTTCATTCCTCTTTTGGACCACTATATACTAGGACCATTCTTGTATAGTATATCAAAAGCTCCGATAGTAAACTATCCAGGAATCTTGACTCGCACATGGTTATTCACCTGAAACTTTGTGGAATTACATAGGTGGTCTGCATAGTTATTTGAGGCACGCCATTCTCATGTTTAACCCTACTAGCATAGATGAGGTAAATGTTTAGGCTACACATCTAGAGGCTAGAGGCAAGAATGTGAACCCATAGACTAGGGGATCATCAAAACCCACTACAAGCAAGAACAATGAAATGGATTCTTTACCATCCCCATCTTCGCCCTGAAATAAATGAACTTTTTTCTTCCTAGGACTTTGGTGAGGATGTCCACCACCTGTTCTTCTATAGGAGTGTAACTCAATTGTATTTTTCCTCATCAGACACATTCTCATCAAGTGACAACTGATATCAATGTGCTTCGACTGATCATGAAATATTGGATTCTCAGAGAGCTTGATGCAACTCTGATTATCACACATGATCCTAGTCACATCCATCCTTCTACTGAATAGGTTCACAAGCAATATTCTAAGCCATATGGCTTTGCACGAAGTTGTGCTAGCAGCCATATATTCTTCTTTAGCTCAGCTTAGAGCTATGGATTTTTGTTTCCTACTGCACTAGGAAGTCATCCCTGATCTAGTGTTGAAACAATATCCAGTGGTACTTTTCCGATCTATTGAACTTCCAGCCCAATTTGCATTAGTGAACCCACTCAGCTTGATTTCATTGCCTCTAGTGTAAAATAATCCATGCTCGATTGTTCCTTGTATATACCTAAAAACATGTTTGGCTACTGCCCATTACACCCTCTCTGGTTCCACCATGTACTAACTAAGGGTGTTGATAGCATAACAAATGTTTGGCCTGGTATTGACCGGATACATCAGGGATCCTATGAGCTACCTGTACAAGGTGGGATCAACAATTTATCTTTTGATGCATCAATTTTCTTCTAGTTGGTGATCATTGGAGTAGCCATAGGTCTGCAGTCCTGCATCCAGAATCTCTTCAAGATTTATGTAACATATCTCCCTTGTCCAAGGAAGACCTCACCTTTCTGTTGCAAACTTCCAACCCTAGGAAATAATGCATCTGTCCCAAATCCTTCATGTCAAATTATGTGGCTAGATTCTTCTTGCAGTCCTTGATGAGCCTAGATGATCTTGTTAAGAAGAGATCATCCACATATAATACTAGTAGTAGAGGCTCATTCTCTGCAACTAGATAGTAGAAATTAGGATCTGCAACACTCTTGACGAACCCCATCTTCTACAAGTAGCCATCAATTCAACCATATCATGCTCTAGGTGCTTGTTTAAGCCCATACAAGGCTTTATTTAATTTGCATACATGAGATTTCTTATCATGTGTCTCAAAGCCTTCTAGTTGTTCAATGTATACTTCCTCTTTTATTACCCCGTTCAAGAATGTTGTCTTGACATCGATCTGATGAATCTCCCACCCCATCTGAGCTACAAGAGATATCATAGTTCTAATAGATGTATACCTGGAAATTGGGATGAAAGTCTCTTCATAGTCTATTCTTTCCTTCTAAGCATACCCCTTTACCACAAACATGGCTTTGTATTTCTCCCCACTGTCATCTACAACATATTTGATCTTGTAGATCCATCTCGAACCTACTACTGATTTATCCTGATGCCTAGACACCACTTCCCAGACATCAATCATCATTATACAGTTGTATTCTTCCACCATCGCATCCATCCATACTTGATTCTTAATAGCCTCCTGAAAAATGGAGGGTTCCCCAACCTGAGCTACTAAGGCTTAGTATATGTCTGCCTATCTTCGCTTACTTTTACTATTCCTGGGTGCAACATTGAATTCTTCTGCATCCTATTAGGTTCCCATACCAATAGGTTTCATTTTTCATGATTGATAGTGGAAGTGCTAAATATGTTCATCCTTGCATACTGCAAAGGTTCCATATTTTGTATACAGACAAAGAAAATTAAAAAATGTAAAGAGGGTATGCCTTAAAAGAATAATCAAAAGGAAAGAAAATGAATTGGTCAGAAAAAATAGCAAAAGTGAACCCCAAAACAAGAGACCAAGAAAGTGGCCAGTCAAAATGCCACTGCTATCTTATTTGCAAGTTCACAATGTGCAAATATTACCACATTTGATGGATGGCCCAATAGTTCAATCTGGACCATGCCATGTTTAAATTTGTTGTTGTAGAATAGAGAAAGAATATCTGTCCAAATAGTTCAAGCTTGGCAGATGAGTAGATAGGTAGAGAATTTAAGGAGCCCAACTGCTTAATCTGGGCCCTTGGAAGAGATAAGAGTACATTTAGATAGGAGGACAGTCAAAAGAAAAGAGGACAATCAGGGTTTGCTAGTCCAAGTGCACCCAATTCAAAGGAAGAAAAAATGTTAGGTATATTAGACTGAGTAGGTAGGTTGAGGTTGCAGAAGCAAGGTTATAATTACATTTGTCTTGTCAAGAAAGACTCATCTCATCAATGACACTGGTACCATGGTAGTTATCTGGTTGCATGACTTTGGAAACGTGACTCCCACAAAGATCACTTACTAACATGCCCTCAAGGACCTTGGGATTAGCCCAAAACTCCAGTTTCACTCCATTTTTTATGAAATACCAAGTTAACATCTGAGTTGACTTAGTGAAAGGAAGCCACATTTCTTGTGTAAAAATGCTCATTCCATATTCTTTCACTTCCCTATGCCTAATTTTCTATTCTATAAACTTAGCATGCATCCATTTACTTTCATTCCATAGAAGTCATATTAACATTTAACCCTATTATCTAGCTCCCTAAATAATTTTCCCATCCCTATTACACACAAAACTATATAAATAACCCAAAAAGTATAAATATCCCCACCCCTTGGCACTATAGCCATATAACATAAGTTCAGGAAATATTCAGTCCATTTGGGACTCTATATTAACCCTTCCATGTTCATATAACCTTGGGGTTTATTTAGCGTCGGGCTAAAAAAATAACCATACTTACCCTCCCTAAACATACCATTACCCCGCGCATGCATTTCATTTGGGTTTTATTGATATTTGATTAATAAATAACCATAACCCCAACGCAAACATTAAATCCTTAACCTAAGGTCTAAACCCGCCCGAAACCATACGAAGATTAAATTTTATCGGGTGTGCTCCTGTGTAACACTCGATCATATTGCCCTCCTGTCCACCGTCGGATCAGCTCCCCCAGATCCGACGGTCCTAATCAATATCGGACACGCCTCTTTCACGGTATGTTAGTACCCAATGGTCGATGGTTTCACCGTCATACACCGGGACACTTTTCACCCTCCTATTGCATCGGGCCACCTCTGACCATTACCGCTCCCATACGAAAGGCGGTCCGATGGAAACAGTTTACCACTCTGCCCCTCCACCTACGTCACCATATGAAATTGCATCCACGTCACCCACCACTACCCTGTACCTATGCCACATCATCCACTGACGTCACCGCCCAGCCACCGTGTCAAGTGCCACATCATCATCCACGTCATCCTCCATACCGGCTACGTGACAAAACATATGTCATGATGACGTCATCCTAGAAAAGCGCCAAAAGCGCTAAAAGGTCTAATATTTGTTAAAAAGTCGCGAAAACGACTATTTTTCAATTATTTCTATTTTCACACCTGTAAAAAACGTGCATGCACCTTCACAAACAAATCGCCTCCGGAGCTTGTACCATCCATCAACCTGCAAATTCGACTACACAGCTTGGCCCCGCAGCTCGAGCCGTACCTGCTAATTATCCCCGACGCCTTAGAAACATGTATTTATCCATCCTTCCGCCTGAAAACCCTGTTTCATTTATAGTCTCTGTTAAAAATCACCTAAATCCCCTATAATTCACACCCAAAGGCACTCCTACCTATCACTCACCATCCTGCATGCACCATCCGAGATGTTGATTCACAACAAACCTGCAAGTTTAATCCATTACCTTTGCAAACGGGCCATTACAACACACCTTGCATCCATTTTTCCGCACAGAAACTCCGAAAAATTTCTCAAGCATTGAATTGAAGTGGTCGAGCACCTTGTTACTTTTGTATTAATCCGATTTTCTAAATCCTGAGCTTCCTTTTCCCTCTGCAAGCTTTCTTCCCTCCAGGCAAAATCCAATTCCATTTCCTTGGCATTCTCTCCACAAAGTTTGCAATTCAACAAGTCTATGTAGAAAGAAACCCTGTCTAAGTTTTGAAAATTTGTTATTTTACCATAGACTCTACACATTGTGATTAGTTTGAGATAAAAATCAGTCTCCAGCATCTTGACAATAGCCTCAGAGACTGAGTCCTGTCACCTGTTGCTGCTTACACCTGTATTGTAATCAAAACACAAATAGTATAAACATGGAGGCTCCAATGGCTCTCAACATTGCTCCTTTAAATGCTCCACAGATGGATTTAGAGTGGTTACCTTTGGTAGATAGAGACTTCGAGATCAAAGATATGATGGGCCTCAGGTCTCACCTTAAAACTGTGTGTCGCTTTAGAAACAATCACAGGAATAACACTGATATCCTGGGAATTTGGCAATCTAGTATGCCCATCTACTACCTCCCATCAGTCAATGTGCTTCCTGACTTCATTCATCTGTGTCATGAAAATTATGGCCCCACTCAGAGAGAAATCTTCACTCTAGATGGGTTTGTGTTGTTCTATATCACTCCTCAATCTATTAATGAAATGCTGAACTTTGAGCGACCTCAGCCTCTGGTTCCTCTTACAATGAAGCACTTGCTAGATCAGGGTGCAAAGCTCTCTAGGTCAGAAATATCAAGGGTAGGCCAGTTGTTTATGGAACCATAGTGCCAGGCTGATCATCCTCCACCCTACCATCAAGTGTCATTCAATGTAACATGCAGACTCCTGGTAGATATGATTTCCTACATTCTAAGATGCAAGATAGGAGAATTTGTGGATGAGACTGTGTTTTTGTTATTAACCATGTTCACTCCAGGACAGCCCCCTGTTGTCATGTATGACTATGACACCTTCATAGCCAACAAAATACCTGAGCAATTCATGATGATGGAGAGAGAAAGAGTGTTCAAATATACCTCCTACATTTACCATCTGCTGTTGTACTATCACCCTAATAGTTTCAAAGTTCCTCTCAAAAGACAGGACTCAAAAGGAGAAAGAATATATGTTATCTTCTGGACCTCAGTTTTCCATTAAGTCCACTAATCTTCCTACACATATTGTGAGTTTGTTGACATGTTTATCTACCCAACCACTTGCCTATTGACGATGACTCCTCCTGGCCGACTCACTGCTGAAAATGTAAAGAATCCTACATCTTTCAAAGGGCTACGAAATTGGTGATTGGTATTTCTACCAAAACCACACAGTGATCAGAATTTATGGGTGTGAGTTGCCTCCCTATAAGCTGCCCAGATATGTCCCTATGAGACTTTTTTCCTTAGAATACTTCAGGCATTTCAGTAATGCAAATTTGACACATTTTCATGGGAAAAACAAGAAAGCACAACTTAAAATCAGACATCAATTGGGGCCCTCTGTTTTCAATACGAGGGAAAAAGCTTGGAAGGATGCAGACAATATGCTAAGAGAAGAACTCATGTTGAAACAAAGCTTCTTTTGGGCACCATATGACCCTGAACACTTCATAAGCCTTAGAAGAATCAAACACAGGCTTTCAGGATATTTGCACCAGCCAATCCCCCACATTGAACAATATGCTAATCAACAAGAATGGTTAGAGGGCACATTAGATGATGAAGAGCTTACTGAAGAAGAAAAATTAGAAAAATATATGAAGGACCATGAGAAAAGAATTGATCTAGAATATGTTGCACAGGTCACTTTCACACAGCCTCAACATATTGGAGCAAGCACATCAGCTGCTACACCTCCACAACAACAAGCTAAACAGGTCATTTCATCTGTAGGGAAGGGAAAATAAATTGAACATTTAGAATAGCAAAGTACAATGGAAGAACATCCATCCACAAATCAGGAAAAGGGCCAAGAACAAGGCCCTTCAACTCAACAAAAGGTAGCTGAGATCCTTGTATTGCAAACCCCTCATAGTGAGGAAAGATCTAAAAAGAGGGATAGAATGGAAGAAACACCTACAGGTGCATCCACTGACCAGCAAGGTGAGAAAAGACAAAGGCTAAAACCTTATTCAAAGGAGGAAATTACTGAGGAAACTACAGGGAATGTCAGAGGGGAAGGGACTTCTGAACAGCAAATCCCTCCTATTTTGGAGACATCGGCCAGCTCCTTTCAGTAGGAGCAAGAGAGACAACCAGGTGGGGAGGTTTCATCCTCCAAACAGCAGACTAGGAAGGGCTCGGATATCAAACGAGCATTCACCGAAATCAAAGCTAGAAATGAGCCAATAAGGTTTCAGCTTTACAATCAATTGATGAGAATGGCACCAACAAATCAACAAAGACTGATGGCAGCATATGACATGCAAGCAGGGAAGATGACTCTTAGTCACTTCAGACCTACTATACAGCAGCCACAGTCAGCTGCAGACTACATTAGAACCAATCTGGAGGTCCTGGCCAAAGACATACATCCAATAGACTAGATTGAGTTACATAAGTAGGCTGGAGAAATGGTTTGCTCCACGTTAGCAGATAAGGCTCTAATGGCCCATAGATTGCAGAATTCTTTATATAATACTTCTGCCCAATTAGAGCTGGAGAAAGCCTCATCATTAGCCAAGGATAATAGGATAAAATCCTTGGAAGAGATCATTATAGAGTTGGGACATGATCCCAAAGATCCCAAAGGTACACAGGCCTTAATCAGAAAAAAGGAGGAAGACATAGCAGCCCTGAGAAAAAAAATGAAGCTGCCAGCTACCATACATCCTCAAACTGCAGAGGTAGCACAACGACAGGAAGTAGAGAATGTGGTCAGCCTGCTTATGAGAATGAACCAAAGGCTGTTAGACACAGAAAAAGCATTGGAAGAGGCTCAATAAGGGAAACAACCAGAGTTGGCCCCTCAACCATCCCAAATAGCTCCAATAATTATAGCCCCTCCTACAACAATAACTACAGTAGCACCTCCCCTAGATCCATCTTCAGCAGCAGGTGCCTCAACTTTAGCAGCAACTACGACAGCAGCATTACAAGAAGCCAGCTTGAGCATGGAAACTATGATGAAAGAAATTAAGGCTCTGGAATTACAGATGGCATAAATGAAGGAAACCAAGGAAAAGCTAGCCAAGATTGAGGCTAGTTATGATAAATCAAATATGACAGTTGCCAAGAAGACCAGGGAAGTAAAGGCCCTTGAGAAAAAAATAAAGGCCTTGGAGAAGGACCTCACTCTCCATAGAGCCCTGACTGAAATAAAAACAATTTTTTGGGATAAGATTGGAAAATCCATTCCTGATCAATGGACAATAATACAAACCATTTTTTACCAGATAGAATTCATAGCAGTAGCTTAGTATGAAACTCAAAAGGACAGAACACTATTGGTAGACAAGCCTGAGTAAGCCAATCAATTGATTCATTTTTTGAATACTCGTATTGGTGAACAGCTGGTAGCATTGAACATTCAGAACAAGACAGAGACTATTGTAAGAGTCAAGAAAGTGCTGACCATGAGAAATTTTGTTCAAACTATAGAAAGAAAGTGTCAGGAAATGCAGATAGAGGTGCATGCCTTTAGACAGAAAATTGCAAATTTACAGAGCAAAGGTTTACCCAGCCTGGTGACTAGAACTGGAAAGCTGTTAAAGCAGGAACAGTATGCATACAGGATAAATACTTATGTGCATAATCATATTACAGCATCATCAAGTGGCTCAGAAGAAATAGTGCCTCCCTATGGACAAAGTTTGTATGATAAACTGGAAGACTTGTTTTACATTGAACATGAGATAGCACATCTCTTTCCAGTCTGGCTAAATTATTATACATACACTGAAGCTGATGAGATATTATTTAAATTGAGAAAACATCAATTACCAACAGATTAGTGGTGGCAAAACCTGCTTGAGATTCTAAAGTAGTTTTGAATCTCTTCTTATAAATTGTTTGCATAACAAACAAATTGTATTATATGGCTCTGTTATCAGGAATTCAAATCAACAATGGATGAAATTAGCGCTAAAAAACATTCAAACAAACTACACAGGTGGAAAATGACAGCACACCCAGGACAACACATTAGCAAAGCAGGCATCAACCAACTATCAGGGTCAAAGAGTCAACGACAAACAGCTACAGCAGCCAGTAAAGCGCATTTATTTCCTCAGTTATTGCTGCGTAGTTTTTTCCCACATGAGTTATTGCTTCTGTTAGAGTAGATGGGTAAATTTATGTCTAGATATTTCCCTATGGGATATTTTTGTAAACTCCTATAATTACTTACTAAAGAGATGTATTGTTGTTGGCTGGTGAATATCATTCTGGACCTGGGCTGTATGTTTTTGAGAACTCTTCAAAAATAAAAATTGTTGGAATTCTTTGTTGGTGAACTTACTGTTGTGGAATCGATGGCAAAAGGATTGATTGCAGGATTCTCATGTTAATGCATGGATCAATAAGTCTTCTATACTCTTATTTTTACTGTATTTGTGTCTTACTTATCATCTAAATATCATGTTCTAGGTTACAGGAAAGAAGGATAACCTAGAATTTACTTTGTTGTACTTTGTGTTCAATTCCTGTAATCTTTATGTTTTCCACAGAACTAGCATAGGCAAGAATTCTTGATTGCTCTTGTCTCCCTGGTTCTTCCATTCTAAATATCATCAAGGAATTCTGAACTGCTCCCTGATAATGTTTATACAACTTCCCTATGTTATTTTAAATGAAAGATTCTTGATTGCCTTTCATTTCTTAACTTCATTACATCTTATTTAAACTTCAAAGTTGTTTTGTGCTTAATTATCCTACTCTGTAATTGTCTTGTTGCCAAAGAAACCCTCCCAGAGGCTCATACCCATTAGACTCCATCAACCCAATGGACTGAATTTCCCTCAACTTACTGCCCTATTCTATTGAATGTCACCTTCCAAACACCAAACAAAAACTTGTGCTTCATAACTAGGCTAAGATATTCCAAAACAAAGATAAATTACAAAAAGAGAGCCCTCTATGGTTGTAGGTAGGCTAGGACCTGCAGCTAAAAGATTTGTTAGTGGTTACCTCGACCGTATTCCCTCCTGGAGCCAGGGAACAACCTGAGTGATAACATCATTGGCGACTCCACTGGGGACCTGAATCAAGAAAGGGTTAGTTTCCCTGCTTTAAACATATTCAAGCAAAAATACCCAAAAACAGATTTAGAAGCTGGCTCCAAAGAGGAAAACTCGTTATACAAGATCAAATCCTGATCCAAATCCCCCAGCTATTTTTGAAAATCCTAATTTAATCCCTAAGGCCCTTAAGAAACAAGAAGAACAAGAAAAATTTGTTGATTCAGACCTTCAAACCATTCAACAGAATTATATCCCAACTCCTGCTAAAGCTTCATTCCATCCTCACATTACTCTTCCTTCCCCTAGTTCTTCATCCACTTCTCAAAGCACCTTCTCCACTTCTCCATATACTACACATATTTCTTCCTCTGTCCCTGTTGTTCTAGCTGTCCCATTTCTTTCTGTTGTCCCATATATCCCTATAAATATGGCCAACAGATATGCTCCCTTGTAGTTGCCTACCAATCCAGGGGCTATGCCCCAAGACTATCAAAGCAAAATCACTTATTTTGATGGTGCTAGTTCCTATACAGCTCAACAACACACTAAGAAAATGCAAGACTATTTTGAAAATTATGAAATTGACGATAATGATGTGAGAATGAAGATCTTTGTCGAAAATCTAACTGGTGATGTAAGGACTTGGTTTAGGTCACTTGCTGCAAACTATATAGCCAACCCTGATGCCCTATATCAAGATTTTTTAAACAGATGGGAAAAGAAGAAAGACCCTTTACACATATTAACTGAATATGACAATTTAAAAAGGGGTCCACAAGAAACTGTCCAAGACTATTGTGCTAGGTTCAACAATGTATCCAATGCCATCCCACAAAACCTTAGACTCCCACCTAACTTAGCCTTGATCAAATTCCCTTATGGATTTGATTCAGATATGGCATATCAGCTAAGGAAGGAGCCCCATTAAGCCTAGCAGACATGTAGAATATAGTTGTTAGTGTAGAAGTAAACTTTATTGCCAAACGAAACAGGGCTAGAACTGAAAGAAGAACAACATTCAAAGAAGAACCTTTAGCATTTGAGCAGAAACTAGATGCCATCATCAAAGGGATGGATAGATTGGGAGATAGGGTAGATACCATTGAGAGAAAATCATCTTGGGAGGGTCAAACAAGTAACACAACCAAGAATCCAAATTTTAGAAAAAATCAAAATCCTACTCCTGGAAGGACTGGCCCTGATCAGAACATTAGACCCCCATTTTGAGAGAATTACGTAGAGGCCTCAACCTCTAGTGAACCCACAGAGGACCCTCGCATTAACTTAATGGGTTTAGATAGTGAACAACAAATTTTCCTAACACAAGATGACCAAGAAGCCCATAACATCAATCAATTTCAAACCAAATCTGGAGAGTCATTTGATTTCAGAGAAGGGTATGATGCAACAGTCTATGAGGTCCATAAACAATACAAATTGATAAGAAAAACAATAGATGTGCCTCAGCCTACCAAGCTGAAAGATACTAAACAGCCTAAGAAAACAAAGGATAAAGCTGTCCCAACAGAATCCTCTGATAAGACAGACCCAAAAGAAGTTACCGTGGAAGATGTATCAGACTTACAACCTTCAAGGAACCACCCATTCACATCCCATTCTCCAACAAAAGCTTTGAACAATCCTGTAGAAAATAATTTCAAATCAGATGTACCTCATAACAGCACTCATAATCGAGAGAAGGTCAACGAAAACTCAGCTGAAAAAGAAAAGCTTGCTGCCCAAAATATAAAGATTCAGATAGAAAGACCTTTTAACTTAGAAACAGAAATTGGCAAGCTGGAAATAGCCATTCCTCTCTCTGAATTGGCCAAACATGAAGTTTACAGACAACAAATCAATAGGTCACTGCAAATATCAGAGAATAGGGATGCAGTAAATGTTTTGGATGACCAACCAGAACTGATTTTTGGTCCAGAAGTCAATGGTAAATTAGTAGATGTAGGAGTTCCTCCATTCTATGTGAGCTTAAACATTCATGACAAAGTGTTACACAATGCAATGTTTGACTCAGGTGCTTCCCATAATCTAATGCCCAAGTCAGTAATGGAAAAGCTAGACCTAGACATCACAAGGCCATATAAGGACCTGTTCTCATTTGATTCCAGCCAGGTCAGGTGTCTAGGCCTAATCAAAGACCTTTGTGTATCTTTAGTTCAATATCCAGCTAATACTATCTTGATGGATGTGGTGGTAGCTGATATCCCACCTAAGTATGGGATGCTTTTGTCCAGATCTTGGGGTGCAAAACTCCAAGGATCTTTACAGCTAGACATGTCTTATGCCACTATCTCATTATTTGGCTAGCCAAAGAGATTATACTGGGAAACATTGATGAAATATGTGGTTAGCAGTTAAGACAAACCCCAGAACTTCCCCATCAACTCCATTCACTATGACATGGATTCATTTATCTTATACAATGCTGACATGTGTCCCAAAATTGATGTCAAACTCTTGAAAACAGCACAAACAGAAAGCATGAATGAACAATCTACTGCACAGGATAAAAAAAAAATTGATGTGATTGATACAACTAAGCAAAATTACATATCATATGAGTTACAAAAGCCAAACATGCCCACTGAACAAGCTTTCAAAACTATTAAGGCTAGCCATAATCAAGAAACCTTATGGTACTTGGAGTTTGATGGGTCTGTGAACAAGTTAGCAGCATGGGCAGGGATTTGGATACACAACATACAAAATGACCATGCTCAGAGTCATGCATATAGGCTAAACTTCAAATGCACAAACAATATGGCTGAATATGAAGCCCTTTTGTTGGGACTCAAACTAATTAGAAGTCTAGGGGCCACCAAAATTTCAATTCAAGGAGACTCAAATTTGATAATACAACAGATAAAGGGAAATTTTGTCACAAATGATCTTAGGTTAGGGGCTTATAGAGGTGCAGCTATGGAAATATTAAACACCTTCCTGGAATCATAACTCACTAAAATTCCAAGAAAACACAATCTACATTCACATAGTTTGGAAACCTTTGCCAGCACTTGTAAACTACCTTTTGAGCCCAATCATCACTTCACTGCTGAGATCAATTATAGGCCTGCTGTCCCAGATAATGTAAAAAATTGGCAGGTGTTTGAAAATGACACCCAAATAAACAACTTCCTGACTTTAAAAGAAGCATTTTCAAACATAAATATAGACACAAGCACTGTTGATGATCAACAACAAATTGACAAAGTTGAGCCAATCATCTCAGCTAAAGCAACAAATGTGCTTTTGAATCCAACAAATTTCAATTACAGAAAGCTACAAGAACTCAAACAAATGAATTTGGATGAAATGATTGAGGAAGAAACCGAAGTAATTGAGCTAAAGGATAATGTCCCGCCCATAGGCCTAACTCCCTTAGAAGATATATTTGATTCAAATGATATTCCAAGAAAACCAAAAATGCAATCACTAAATGCAGAATTTGAGGACTGCAATATTGGAACCATGGAAAATCCCAGAATGGTAAAACTGTCCAAAGCATTACCTACTGATCAGAATTTAAAATATATTGACTTGTTTAAAGAGTTCCAAGATGTCTTTTCCTAGAGTTATGAGGACCTCAAGTCCTATGTTACTTCAATCATTCAACATACTATACCCTTGAAAGAAAATCATAAACCTTTTAAACAAAATCTTAGAAGGGTGAATCCTATCCTCCTTCCCCTGATTGAAAAAGAAGTTAAACGAATGTATGAAGCCAGAATCATTGCACCTATCAGGTTCTCTGAGTGGATTTCAAATCTAGTGCCTACTAGAAAGAAAACTGGAGAGATAAGGCTTTGTGTTGACCTAAGAAATTTGAATAAAGTCTCTCTCAAAGATCACTACCCTTTACCAAAAATGGATCATATCCTACAAAGGGTAGTGGGGGCTTCAAGGATTTCATTATTAGATGGCTTCTGAGGATTTAATCAGATTCTAGTCCACCCAGATGATCAGGACAAAACTGCCTTTACAACACCTTGTGGAACCTTTCAATATGTCAAAATGCCTTTTGGACTCAAGAATGCAGGAGCCACATTTCAGAGGGCAATGGACATAGCCTTTGCTAAAGAGATTCATGACTTTTTAGTAGTATACCTTGATGATCGTACTGCTTTTTCAAAATAAGACCAAGTACATTTAGAACATCTCAGACAAGTGTTCTTAATCTGCAGAAAATACGGCATATCGTTGAACCCAAAGAAATCATTGTTTGGCCTAGAAGAAGGCAAACTCCTAGGTCACATAATTTCAAAAGATGGTATAAGAATTGACCCGGATAGAATTCAGGCTATCCTTCAAGTCCCTCATCCAAGAAACATCAAAGAATTACAAGCCTTTCTAGGAAAAATCAATTTCCTAAGAAGATTCATTCTCAATTTGGCCGAACTGATTAGACTGCTAAATCATATGCTAAGGAAAGACTCTAAAGTCAAATGGGCAATAGAAGCCAAACAGGCCTTTGAGGAAATCAAAACAGCTTTGAAAAGAACTCTTGTTCTTACAAGTCCCAGGTTTGATAAAGATTTTATAATATTTTCCTTTGCATCTGAGCATACTATTGCTATTGTCCTATTACAAAAAGATGACTTAGGATGTGAGAGACCCATTGCTTTTTTCAGTAAAGCACTCAAAGATGCTCCACTCAAATACCAAATCATGGAGAAGCATGCATATGCCCTTGTGAAGGCCATAAAGGATTTCAGAATTTATATCTTGTACTCTCACATAGTTGCCTATGTTCCAAATGCAGTGGTTAAAGATATTCTCACTCAAGAGGGAATTGAAGGTAAAAGGGGCAAATGGATAGCCAACATTCTAGAGTATGACATTGAAATCAAGCCAACAAAACTCATAAAAGGACAAGGGCTAGCTAAACTAATGACTGAAACCAACTCAAGCCCTAGACATCAATGAATTGGATAACAAACAGGAGATGGCGACTCCACAGATCAATCAAGCCTTTATACAATCACCTTGGTATGCTGACATATGTTTTGTATTATTAAACCTGCAAGCTCCTCCAGGGTTATCCAGAACCAAAAAGAGATTCTTGAAAATGAAAGCTTCAAATTTTTGTATCATAGACAATGTCTTGTTTTGGAAGAATCATGAAGGTATTTTTCTTAACTGTCTAACTTTGGATGAAACTGGCAAAGTCCTCAAGGAATTTCATGCAGGAGATTGTAGTGAACACTTGTATTGGAAATCAACAGCTGATAAAATCCTAAGGGCCGGATTTTATTAGCCTTCCCTATTTACTAATGTGAAAAAATTTGTAATGTCTTGCCATAAATGCCAAAACTTTGAAGGCAAGAAAAAGCTATTGCCTTTACCCCTCAAACCCATTTCAACTGAAAGACCATTTCAACAATGGGGTTTAGACTTCATTGGGGAGATCTACCCTTCATCTTCTGGCCAGCATAGATGGATTTTGACAGCCACTGATTACTTTACCAAGTGGATAGAGTCCATCCCTCGTAGGCAAGCCAATGACTTAATCATCATCCAATTCCTAGAAACCAATATCCTATCTAGATTTGGTTGTCCAGAAAAAATCATTACAGACAATGCAGCTACATTTAAATCCAAAATAATGATCAGCTTTTGCCACAAATATCACATTACCTTGGGCCACTCCACAACCTATTACCCTCAAGGTAATGGCCTTGCTGAATCCTCCAACAAAAGCCTCATCAACATTATCAAAAAGGTCCTAGAAGAAAATAAAAAGAATTGGCACAAAAAACTTGTGCATGCACTGTGGGCAGACAGATTGACCACAAAAAGGTCCATTGGAACAAGTCCATATGAATTGGTGTATGGTCTAGAGGCTGTTTTCCCATCCTCTTTAGGAATCCCTGTGATCAAGTTATTGCAAGAAATACAAGCAGAGCCTAATGATATTCAGAGAAGGATCAATCAAACTATTCACTTGCAGCAGACAAGAGAAGAAGTATATCACAGAACCCAGGTACTACAAGATAAACTCAAGAAGATCTTTGATAAAAGAACAAAAGCTGAAGATTTTTTCATAGGAAGCAAAGTGCTGAAATGGGACTCCAGGAGGGAAGACAAAGGGAATCATGAGAAATTTGATTTTCTTTGGAAGGGACCATTTGTTATTAAGGCTGTACAAGGTAACAACACCTATTTCTTGAAGAGTTTGGATGGCACAAATACTGAAGAAGGCCCAGTCAATGGGAGAATGATCAAGCACTATTTTGATCCCTTTTGATGAACACAAGACAGCTATATATTGTACATAAATATTTGTATTTCCAGCATTTTTCATTTACAGTGGTTAGATAAGGAACCAAATGTAGCAAATTTTGAAGAAAAATCAGGGAACTACATCACTTTTTGATGCATATTTTGAGTCCACCATAAGAAAGCAAGAAAAGGACTTGGGAAATATGAAGATGATGATAAGCACTCAGAGAAACCAATAAGAAGCAGAGCTGTAATTTCACACAGATCAGCTTAAAAAAGTACTGCATACAGGTTACAAAGATTCAGATCAATGGTCTCCAAGACAGGGAAGTTTCAGACTATAGCAAAAATTGAAAAATAAGGCAATCTGACCTACTATTCTTGGCTTTTCACCAGGAAAAGACATCCCCAAGTGGAGCCATTGTTAGGTTCCTATACCAATAGGTTTCATTTTTCATGATTGACAGTGGAAGTGCTAAATATGTTCATCCTTGCATACTGCAAAGGTTCCATATTTTGTATACAGACAAAGAAAATTAAAAAATGTAAAGAGGGTATGCCTTAAAAGAATAATTAAAAGGCAAGAAAATGAATTGGTCAGAAAAAATATCAAAAATGAACTCCAAAACAAGAGACCAAGAAAGTGGCCAGTCAAAATGCCACTGCTATCTTATTTGCAAGTTCACAATGTGCAAAGATTACCACATTTGATGGATGGCCCAATAGTTCAATCTGGACCATGCCATATTTAAATTTGCTGTTGTAGAATAGAGAAAGAATATCTGTCCAAACAGTTCAAGCTTGGCAGATGAGTAGATAGGTAGAGAATTTAAGGAGCCCAACTGCTTAATCTGGGCCCTTGGAAGAGATAAGGGTACATTTAGATAGGAGGATAGTCAAAAGAAAAGAGGACAATCAGAGTTTGCTAGTCCAAGTGCACCCAATTCAAAGGAAGAAAAAATGTTAGGTATATTAGACTGAGTAGGTAGGTTTAGGTTGCAGAAGCAAGGTTATAATTACTTTTGTCTTGTAAAGAAGGACTTATCTCATCAATGACACTGGTACCATGGTAGTTATCTGATTGCATGACTTTGGAAGCATGACTAATCTCCCTTCATTCCCCCAAAGATCACTTACTAACATCCCCTCAAGGACCTTGGGATTTTCCCAAAAGTCCAGTTTCACTCCATTTTTTATGAAATACTAAGTTAACATCTGAGTTGACTTAGTGAAAGGAAGCCACATTTCTTGTGTAAAAATGCTCATTCCATATTCTTTCACTTCCCTATGCCTAAGTTTCTGTTCTATAAACTTAGCATGCATCCATTTACTTTCATTCCATAGAAGTCATATTAACATTTAACCCTATTATCTAGCTCCCTAAATCATTTTCCCATCCCCATTACACAAAAAACTATATAAATAACCGAAAAAATATAAATATCCCCACCCCTTGGAACTATAGCCATATAACATAAGTTCGGGAAATATTCAGTCCATTTGGGACTCTATATTAACCCTTCCGTGTTCATATAACCTTGGGGTTTATTTAGCGCCAGGCTAAATAAATAACCATACTTACCCTCCCTAAACCATACCATTACCCCGTGCATGCATTTCATTTGGGTTTTATTAATATTTGATTAATAAATAACCATAACCCCGACGCGAACATTAAATCCTTAACCTAAGGTCTAAACCTACCTGAAACCATACAAAGATTAAAGTTTATCAGGTGCGCTCCTGTGATAACGCCCGATCATATTGCCCTCCCATCCACCGTCAGATCAGCTCCCCCAGATCTGACGATCCTAATCAATATCAGACGTGCCAACTTCACGGTACGTTAGTAACCGATGGTCGACGGTTTCACTGTCGTACACCGGGACACTTGTTGGCCTCCTATTGCATCGGGCTGCCTCTAACAATTACCGCTCCGGTACCAAAGGCAGTCTGATGGAAACTGCTTACCACTTTGCCCCTCTGCCTGTGTCACCATATGACGTTGCATCCATGTCACCCACCACTACCCTGTACCTATGCCACATCATCCGCTGACATCACCACCCCGCCACCATGTCAAGTGCCATGTCATTGTCCACTTCATCCTCCGTACCCGCTACGTGACAAAAAATACGTCATGATGACATCATCCCAGAAAAGCGCCAAAAGCGCTAAAAGGTCTAAAATTTGTTAAAAAGTCGCAAAAACGACTATTTTTCAATTATTTCTATTTTCGCACCTGCAAATAACGTGCATGCGCCTTCACGAACAAATCGCCTCCGGAGCCTGTACCATCCATCAACCTGCAAATTCGACTCCATAGCTCGGCCCCGTAGCTCAAGCCGTACCTGCTAACTATCCCCGGCGCCTTAGAAACAGGTATTTATCCATCCTTCCGCCTGAAAACCCTGTTTCATTTATAGTCTCTATTAAAAATCACATAAAGCCCCTTCAATTCACACCTAAAGGCGCTCCTACCTATCACTCACCATCCTGCATGCACCATCCGAGCTGTTGATTCAGAACGAACCTGCAAGTTTAAGCCATTACCTCTGCAAACGGGCCATTACAACACACCTTGCATCCACTTTCGCCCGCAGAAACTCCGAAAAATTGCTCAAGCATTGAATTGAAGTGGTTGAGCACGTTGTTACTTCTGTATTAATCCAATTTTCTAAATCCTGAGCTTCCTTTTCCCTCTGCAAGCTTTCTTCCCTTCAGGCAAAATCCAATTCTATTTCCTTGGCATTCTCTCCACAAAGTTTACAATTCAACAAGTCTATGTAAAAAGAAACCCTGTCTAAGTTTTGAAAATTTGTTATTTTACCATAGACTCTACACAGTGTGATTAGTTTGAATTAAATTTGTCTGCAGCATCTTGACAATAGCCTCAGAGACTGAGTCCTGCCACCTGTTGCTGCTTACACATGTATTGTAATCAAAACACAAACACTATAAACATGGAGGCTCCAGTGGCTCTCAACATTGCTCCTTTAAATGCTCCACACATGGATTTAGAGTGGTTACCTTTGGTAGACAGAGACTTCCAGATCAAAGATATGATGGGCCTCACGTCTCACCTTAAAACTGTGTGTCACTTCAGAAACAATCACAGGAATAACACTGATATCCTGGGAATTTGGCAATCTAGTATGCCCATCTACTACCTCCCATCAGTCAATGTGCTTTCTGACTTCATTCATCCGTGTCATGCAAAATATGACCCCACTCAAAGAGAAATCTTCACTCCAGATGGGTCTGTGCTATTCTATATCACTCCTCAATATATTAATGAAATGCTAAACTTTGAGCCACCTCAGCCTCTGGTTCCTCTTACAATGAAGCACTTGCTAGGTAAAGGTGTAAAGCTCTCTAGATCAGAAATATCAAGGATAGGCCAATTCTTTATGGAAGCACAGTGCTAGGCCGATCATCCTCCACCCTACCATCAAGTGTCATTCAATGAAATAGGCAGACTCTTGGTAGATATGATTTCCTACATTCTAAGATGCAAGACAGGAGAATTTTTGGATGAGACTGTGTTTCTGTTATTAACCATGTTCACTGCAGGAGAGCCCCCTGCTGTCATGTATGACTATGCCACCTTCATAGCCAACAAACTACATGAGCAATTCATGATGGGGGAGAGAGAAAGAGTGTTCAAATATACCTCCTACATTTACCATCTGTTGTTGTACTATCACCCCGATAGTTTCAAAGTTCCTCTCAAAAGATTGGACTCAAAAGTAGAAAGAAGATCTGTTATCTTCTGGACCTTAGTTTTCCATGAAGTCCACTACTCTTCCTACACATATTGTGAGTTTTTTGACATGTTTATCTACCCAGCCACTTTCCTATTGATGATGACTCCTCCTGGCTGACTCACTGCTGAAATGTAAAGAATCCTACATCTTTCAAAGGGCTACATCATTGGTGATTGGTATTTCTACCAAAACCACGCAGTGATAAGAATTTATGGGTGTGAGTTGCCTTCCTATAAGCTGCCCAGATATGTCCCTATGAGATTTTGTGCCTTAGAATACTTCAGGCAGTTCAGTAATGCAGATTTGACACATTTTCATGGGAAAAAAAAGAAAGCACAACTTAAAATCAGACATCAATTGGGGCCCTTTGTTTTCAATAAGAGGGAAGAAGCTTGGAAGGATGCAGACAATATGCTAAGAGAAGAACTCATGTTGAAACAAAGCTTCTTTTGGGCACCATATGACCCTGAACACTTCATAAGCCTTAGAAGAATCAAACACAGGCTTTCAGGATATGTGCACCAGCCAATCCCCCATATTGAACAATATGCTAATCAACAAGAATGGGTAGAGGGCACATTATATGATGAAGGGCTTACTGAAGAAGAAAAATTAGAAAAAGATATGAAGGACCGTGAGAAAAGAATTGACCTAGAATATGTTGCACAGGTCACTTTCACACAGCCTCAACATATTGGAGCAAGCACATCAGTTGCTACACCTCCACAATAGCAAGCTGAAGAGGCCATTTTATCTGCAGGGAAGGGTAAAGAAATTGAACATTCAGAACAGCAAAGTACAATGGAAGAACAACCATCCACAAATCAGGAAAAGGGCCAAGAACAAGGCCCTTCAACTCAACAAAAGGCAGTTGAGATCCCTGTATTGAAAACCCCTCATAATTAGGAAAGATCTAAAAAGAGGGAGAGAATGGAAGAAACACCTACAGGTTCATCCACTAACTAGCAAGGTGAGAAAAGACAGAGGCTAAACCCTTATTGAGAGGAGGAAATTACTGAGGAAACTACAGGAAATGTTAGAGGGGAAGGTACTTCTGAACAGCAGATCCCTCCTATTTTTGAGACATCTGCCAGCTCCTTTCAGCAGGAGCAAGAGAGACAACCAGGTGGGGACGTTTCATCCTCCAAACAACAGACCAGGCAGGGCTCGAATATCAAATGAGCATTCACCGAAATCAAAGCTAGAAACGAGCCAATAAGGTTTCAGCTTTACAATCAATTGATGAGAATGGCACCAACAAATCAACAAAGACTGATGGCAGCATATGACATGCAAGCAGGGAAGATGACTCTTAGTCACATCAGACCTACTATACAGCAGCCACAGTCAGCTGCAGACTACATTAGGACCAATCTGGAGGTCCTGGCCAAAGACATACATCCAATAGTCCAGATTGAGTTACATAAGCAAGCTAGAGAAATGGTTTACTCCATGTTAGCAGATAAGGCTCTAATGGCCCATAGATTGCAAAATTATTTATATAATACTTCTGCCCAATTAGAGCTAGAGAAAGCCTCATCATTAGCCAAGGATAATAGGATAAAATCCTTGGAAGAGATCATTATAGAGTTGGGACATGATCCCAAAGATCCCAAAGGCACACATGCCTTAATTAGAAAAAAGGAGGAAGACATAGCAGCCCTGAGAAAACAAATGAAGCTTCCAGCTACCATACATCCTCAAACTGCAGAGGTAGCACAACAACAGGAAGTAGAGGATGTGGTCAGCCTGCTTATGAGAATGAACCAAAGGCTGTTAGACATAGAAAAAGTGTTGGAAGAGGCTCAATAAGGGAAACAACTAGATTTGGCCCCTCAACCATCCCAAATAGCTCCAATAATTACAACCCCTCCTACAACAATCACTACAACAGTACCTCCCCAAGATCCATCTTCAGCAGCAGGTGCCTCAACTTCAGCAGAAACTACAACAGCAACATTACAAGAAGCCAGCTTGAGCATGGAAGCTATGATGAAAGAAATTAAGGCTCTAGAACAGATGGCAGAAATGAAGTAGACCAAGGAAAATCTAGCCAAGATTGAAGCTAGTTATGATAAATCAAAGATGACAGTTGCCGAGAAGACCAGGGAAGTAAAGACCTTAGAGAACAAAATAAGGGCCTTGGAGAAGGACCTCACTCTCCATAGAACCCTGACTGAAATAAAAACAATTTTGTGGGATAAGACTGGCAAAGCCATTGCTGATCACTGGACAACAATACAAACCATTTTTGACCAGACAGAATTGATGGCAGTAGCTCAGTATGAAACTCAAAAGGCCAGAACATTGTTGGCACACAAGCCTGAGCAAGCCAATCAATTGATTCATTTTCTAAATACTCGTACTGTGAACAAATGGCAGCATTAAACATTTGGAATAGGATAGAGACTATTGTAAGAGTCAAGAAAGTGCTGACCATGAGAAATTTTGTTCAAACTATAGAAAGAAAGTGTCAGGAAATGCAGACAGAGGTGTATGCCTTCAGACAAAAAATTGCAAATTTATAGAGCAAAGGTTTACCCAGCCTGGTCACTAGCACTGGAAAGCTGTTAAAGTAGGAACAATATGCATACAAGATAAATACTTATGTGCAGAATCAAATTACAGCATCATCAAGTGGCTCAGAAGAAACATTGCCTCCCTCTGGACAAAGTTTGTATGATAAACTGGAAAACTTGTTTTACATTGAACATGAGATAACACATCTCTTTACAGTCTGGCCAAATTATTATACATACACTGAAGCTGATGAGATATTATTTAAATTAAGAAAACATCAATTACCAACAGACCAGTGGTGCAAAACCTGCTTGAGATTCTACAGTAGTTCTGATTGTCTTCTTATAAATTGTCTGCATAACAAGCAAATTGTATTTATGGCTCTGCTATTAGGAATTCAAATCGACAATGGATGAAATTAGCGCTAAAAAGCATTCAAACAAACTACACAGGTGGCAAATGACAACATACCCAGGATAGCACATCAGCAAAGCAGGCATCAACCGACTATCAGGGTCAAAGAGTCAACAACAAACAGGACCCCTACAGCAGCCAGTAAAGCACATTTATTTCCTCAGTTATTGTTGTGCAGTTTTTTCCCACATGAGTTATTGCTTATGTAAGAGTAGATGGATAAATTTATGTCCAGATATTTCCCTATGGGATATTTTTGTAAACTCCTATAAGTACTTACTAAAGAGATGTATTGTTGTTGGCTGGTGAATATCATTCTGGACCTACGCTGTATGTTTTTGAGAACTCTTCAGAAATAAAAATTGTTGGGATGCTTTGTTGGTGAACTTACTATTGTGGAATCGATGGCAAAAGGATTGATTGTAGGACTCTCGTTTTAATGCATGGATCAATAAGTCTTCTATACTCTTATTTTACTGTATTTGTGTCTTACTTATCATCTAAATATCATGTTCTAGGTTACAGGAAAGAAGGATAACCTAGAATTTACTTTGTTGTACTCTGTGTTCAATTCCTGTGATCTTTAATGTTTTCCACAGAACTAGCATAGGCAAGAATTCTTGATTTCTCTTGTCTCCCTGGTTCTTCCATTCTAAATATCATCAAGGAATTCTGAACTGCTCCCTGATAATGTTTATATAATTTCCCTCTGTTATTATAAATGAAAGGTTCTTGATTGCCTTTCATTTCTTAACTTCATTACATCTTATTTAAACTTCAAAGTTGTTTTGTGCTTAATTATCCTACTCTGTAATTGTCTTGTTGCCAAAGAAACCCTCCCATAGGCTCATTCCCATTAAACTCCATCAACCCAATGGACTGAACTTCCCTCAACTTACTGCCCTATTCTATTGAATGTCACCTTCCAAACACCAAACAAAAACTTGTGCTTCATAACTAGCCTAACATATTCCAAAACAAAGCTAAATTACAAAGACAGAACCCTCTCTGGTTGTACGTAGGCTAGGACCTGCAGCTAAAAGATTGGTTAGTGGTTAACTCGGCCGTATTCCCTCCTGGAGCCAAGGAACAACCTGAGTGATAACACATCCCATAGAATCCGTCGGAGTTCCCAGTTCACTCTTCCTCTAGTAGTAGGCGCATCTGTCAGCTCTTCCTCTTCCTATGATTCCTCTTGTTCTAAAGGAGAAATTCTAGTACTAGCTTCCATTGGTTGAAGTGGTTTGACCAACGACTCATCTTTTGATTGCTCCTTGGAAGGCATTTCTCGAGATTTTCTAAAATCTCTATCCTCCATGAACTTTACATCTCATCGAACTAATACATTCCTACTCCCTAGAAGATAGACTCTATATGCCTTAGCATTCTCGCTATATCCTACAAGATATCCTTTCTCTGCAGTTTTTTCTAACTTCTTCCTCTTCTCCTTGGGTATATGACAATACGCTAAACTCCCAAATATCTTCAAATGACTAACTTCAGGTGTCTTCTCGATGAAGACCTTCTCTAGAGTAATATTTCCTAATGCCCTATGGGGAGTTCTATTTTGGACATAGAATGTCGTGCTTCATGCTTCTATCCATAGGAATTTTGACATATCCTGATCATACATCATTACCCTAGTTGCTTCCATAATAGTCATGTTCTTCCTTTATGTTACTCCATTCTACTCTGGATTGTATGGAGTTGTCCACTCTCTTCTGATGCCCTCCCTATTGCAAAAATTAGTGAAGTACTTGTCAACATACTCTCCACGGTTGTCTGAGTCCAACACTTTCATGTTATTTCCTGTTAGATTCTCCACTAGAGCCTTGAACTCTTTGAATCAACTAAAAACCTCATCTTTGGTTTTTAGAAAGTAGATCCAAGTCTTCCTAGAATGGTCATTCACGAAGGTGATGAAGTATTTAGCACCACTAAGAGATTTTGTGTACATCAGTCGATATATGTCTACGTGCATCAATCCTAGTACACTCTTGGCCCTACTGTTACTTCTTGGAAATTCTACTTTGGCATACTCACCTGAAGCACACACTCTCCATACATAATCTCATTTAGTACTAAGATCTGGAACTTGTGTTATAGTTTTTCTGAGAATCCTCAGAGCCCCATGGGGAAAATGGCCCATCCTTCTGTGCCATAGTTCATTCAAATCCTTGTCTCCATTACTGCCTATCAGTTCCATTGGTGATTCTAGCTGCAACCTGTTACTTCTAATTCCAATCTGAACCTTCTTTTTCCAAATCTGGTGTTTGACGTACACTTTCACCTTAATGAAGAAAACATCATAGCCCTTGTTTTGAATTTGATATACAGAAGGTAAGTTCATCCCCAGTCTTGGCATATGCAGCACATTGGTAGCTCGGAACCACTCTCCTATTTTTGTTTGAAAAACTATAGTACCTTTCCCTACTGGAGTACACTTTGCCTTATTCTACATGGTGATCTAAAAATTCATTCTTTCTTCCTGATAATCTAAAAAACATTCTCATATTCCAGTCATATGCCAAGAAGCTCCACTATATATATACCAAACCTCCGAGGAGGCAGATCTTGCTACGCAAGCAACTTATTCTTCCAATCTAGAAGCCAACATAGAATAATCATAATTTTTTCCTCTTGTGCATTCTTCTGAAAATATACACGAGTCTCCTTGAGTGGATGCTTCTGCATCATTTTCTTGACCCATAATTGATTTTGCCTTCCTGTCACCGAATATTTGCTTTGATACCATGTGAAAATATCTAAAAAAATATTCTATTACTGCAACAACTGATTTATTTCACCTACTTATTATTTCCAATAAGTTATTTATGAAATCCCTTCAATAAATATTAAAATAAATTCTACTATAGATATCACACCATTATATAGAAACAAATATATGCACAAGAATCAATCACATCAACACAGTTATTTTAGGACAATTGTCCCCGGAAAAACCCAATGTGGGAAAACCGGTGCAGCAGAGGAGGGTTTTATTAATCTTCAACAACAATCGCTTTTACAAAAAAAATTACATAGACACTATGAGAAACCACATGATACTTTTCTCTGAGTCTTTCTGACACTCTGGAGAGCTTCCTTTCTCTACTGCGTCAGACCTGCATCGTTATGTGTGGCTCTGTGCAACTCTAATCCCCCTCTGCATCATCCCTACATCTCTCTGATCTGTGTCTCCCTCTACGTTGTCTATCAGAGTCCCTACGTCACTTCTTCCAAGCTCCTTAACTACTACTAATCCCCACTCTTCCTCCACCCTACAACTCTCCATCTGAAATCGATCTCCTTCTCCTTGAGAATCGATTTTCCTTAAGATATTGAGTATTTGCTGCTGTATTTTCAACTAACCCTCAAACCTCCTCTTATACTTTTCCTGTTGAGTCTTCAATGGCTAAGATTAAGTCCCTAAGCAACAACTAAAATTAGATTTGGCTTGATACTCATTATTTAGAACGTTCTCACCCAGTTTTATATTAATGCGCATTAATATTTTAATTTTTGTAAGTTTAGACTTAGGAACTCCATTAAAAATATTAATTATTTTAATATCTATCCAACCGGATGGAATTTCCCAAAACAATTTCTGTGTTTTGGATATCCTATGTGCCTTAGACTCTCCACCAATTTTCATGGCTAGAGAACATCTGATGCTACTACAAATAAACAAGATTCACATGGTAGAAACTATAGATAGATGTAACATACTTCAAAGATCATGAACACAATATCACTTTTATCAATTCAATCCATCAGGTTAGGGCATTCGGTTTTACCATATTTCATAATTACTATCAAAGACATGACCATGATTAATAGGAGATCTAGAGTATCAATCTCATAGTTATATCATCAAGGTTATCATAGGACCAAGTTAGGTCATTCAATAAAACTTTACCAAAAACAACAAGAGTGTCAACATACTTTCATCATATTTATCACAAGCATTATCAGTATCAATGAGGTAGCCTTCTCTAAGAGATCCATCATGTCTTATGCATGTCAAGTGTATCATTTACTAGAGTCAAGGTACTAGCCTACTTTATAGAATCGGGATCTCTACGAACAACAAATGTTAGCCAAACATCAAGTCATACTACTATATCCAAGATCAACAATGAGTAACCTCGTAGAATCAAGAAGATCAACCTGATAAAAATATTCAATACCAGGAGCACTATTTCATGATAAGAAACATAAATCCAAATCTCTTTCATATGCAAGCATGAACCATTTTCAAGGGAAGAATTCTCAACATACCATAAGGCTTACTTAGTCATCCAATGTTAAAGCTGAAACATAGCATTGAAATAGTATACCTTTCATACCTTGTAGTGTTCAAATACTTGTGCTCCTTATCATAGGTAGCTTGTAGTGCTTGTCACATTTTCATCAAGTGCCTCTTTACCTCTTTCAAGATTTAGCTCTTCTTTTCATCATGTACCTTTCTACCTCTTTCCATATCTTACTATTCTTTCCATCATGTGCTTTTGTACCACTTTCCAAATCTAGCTTTTCTTTCCTTCATCTCAAATGATCCTCAAGAGGGATCCACTTATCACATCTCATCAAGGAGGTTAGATACATCCATATACTCAAATATACATGCAGGAAGTATAAGCAATGATCAAAATAATAATCATAATAAGCAGATTCATAAGTCTAAACAAGAGTAAAGACAAAAAGAAACATCATAAGTCAAGGAGTACTTATCTTCAATGAGAGGTGATACTCTCCCTCTTGAACCAACGTTCAAGAGTCATCACTATCCATATTCCACATAAAAATGTTACCTTCAATCAACTTTGTCAACAACCACTCATCTAGGGCTTCATAAAATTTGTCCCAAGTGCTTGAGCATCTTCACATAGACCATGCTAGAGTTTCATACATCAAATCTCAAATATTTGCCACAAACCAGGGTTTCTCTTAAACCATACCCATCAAATCCTTATGCCCTAACTACCTAGGGTTTCCTTCATACCCTAGCAGTCTTTTAGGTTTCCACCATCCTCTTCCTGCTTCCATCCAAAGTGCCTAGCTCCAATACCATGTTAATTTTTCATAGGGCTATATTGTTATTTGCTTTGATACTTGCATTTCACCACATAGCATCATAACATTATACATATTTACATCATTATTCATAAGCATATGTAACTACGTAGAAAGAACAATAACGCCATCATCAATTCAATGGAACATAAAGGAACAAGAGAAGAAAAGCATGTACACATAGAGACACCAGGATTTGTCGGAGAACAGAGCAAAACCCACTATGGGGAAAAGCCCTTGCAAATTTTCTTCTAATATAATATCATCAAATAAGTCAGAAAAAGAGAGTACAATGATCCACATCTTCACAACAACTATAATATCCATGAAATGCATCGAAAACATCAGAACTCTAATTCAGATAACTGTGATGTACTGTCAATGCCTGTAGCCTACTGCTAAACACTTCTGCCACTAAGAGAAATCTTCGGAATACTAAAATATCATCTAGGAGTCTCAGTCGCAGGGAAGAGGAGTTGTGTGAGTGACTATCATAGAAATTTTCACTCTCTATGAACTACAAGATAGCGACTATGGAAACTCAATTGCTCCCATACCATTCTGTGCAGGCGATTGGGGACCAAACTAACCTAGACTCCCGGTCACTATCATGTAAACCCTGTGCCAATAACCAAGGATCTAAAGTCACCCTCATGACCACTCTATTCCAGTGAATAAGGACCCAAAGTCACTGTCATGATAACTCTGTGCCAATGACTTTGAATCAGAAAACCCTAGTTGAGTGTGAGCTTCATCCTAAAGTTTTGGACCCTTGACAGAGCTTCCTCTCTCAGACCTGTGCGAGCCAACACAATATAGAAGACGAGAAGATAACATGATGTCTGTGTCCAAATGAGCTTGAGGTATCTTCTATTTATAGGCTTCCATGAGAGTGCACTTGACCTGTCCATTGGTACATGTGCATAAGGCCGACCTGATCCAAAATATATGTATGAATAAAATAATTCATAACTCGACTTCCGCTTGTCCAAATGAGGTGATATTTAGGTCAATTTTGGTCCTCTCAGAAAGAGGAATCAGAATCCATCATCATCTCCATCAAATTAGTATTCCAAATTGGAATTTGACCACAATTGCATATTTTTTAACATGGTTCACCTTCCCCTACAATTGTGGAAAAATGTATGTAGGGTGAGTGGTTCACCTTCCCCTATTGCTTGTTGATTTGGGGTAGCATCGGATGTGCTCTAAGCCTAAACTTATGTAGGTAGGAATGGGCACAAGTATTCCAAAGAACCCATAAACTATTTTGGATAGAAAATATAGATGAATGCCTAAAATAATAAGTGTGAATAAATCCAAGTGTGAGCCATCGAAACAAAAAAATCCAGAACCATTCTTATGTCATGTATGCTAGACCACTTCTGTATGGTACGTAATTAACTATCCATGATGCTCTTCTCAGGCTCGCTTGAAGTATATGTACCTGTGTGCATAATCTGTTGTTTCTCTTGTGAGGTCTTGGAGGTATTAGGAGATTATGTAGACTGATCACCCAATAATGAAGATACAAGAGCCTCATTAGTGGTGATAAGAGTTTGCTGCTCTGAATATTTGGTAAGGTTTAGTCTGGAAATAATCTTAGCCTTCTTTCTGTACATGATTTTAAATCCCTCACTAAATATATCAGTCCCTAAAGGAGACTCTTCCTCTCTACTCCTCTTGGTTGTCTTCTCTTGCATTGTAGGATTCTATGATGTTGATGAGGAGACCTGCTATTATTTTGCCTCCCGTAATGTGTTTTCAACCCACTCTGGCTAATTCTTATATTTTTCTATCTCAGCCTAGGTGTGTGAAAATAAGGAGTAGGCTTGGTTTCTACCCTTAATCTAGAAATTATCCCTAATGGATCATAAGACCAAGTAAAACTAAGATTAAACTACATTTCCCTGAGAAGTTTGTCAGCCTCTGCACTTGCTGCCTTGTTGCTGCAAATAAATGGACCAAACTTCATTTTTATCTTAAATTGAGACTTTTTCTTAGCAGCAACAAAATGGACTTCATCCATTTTGATCATCTGCGTGATGTATTCTAAGGCAAAAATCCTCATTGGGAGGAATTTTGGTAGCTTATATGGTGGAAACTCACATCTAAGAATCCTTATCTCTATGTGATTCTCATATAAGTACCAGTCTCATGTTTGTACCTATTTTGACAACTGCAAGACCTTTTTGATTTCTTCACTAATCCTTAGTTCAGTTATGTTGCTTAAGAGGCCTATGGATGGATGGACAAACATCTCAGTAATTTTTTTGTAAGTATGTTCTTTCTTTTCTTTCATAACCAGAGTGGTCCAGAAAAACACTGACTGCTGGTTTTCTTTCTCATCCATCTTTTGCAATGACAAGTTCACGTTGTCCCCCTGAATGTATAGGAATATGTAGACTAAGACATAGGCATATTTGAATACCTCCTCTGTAGGAAACTTGTCCAGTCGGAAATGATTGAAACTGAACACAATTGAGGGCTTAGAATCATTAGAAAAGATGGATAAAAATCTTATAATGGCCTCATCTACCAATTGGTTAGAGTAGTAGCCAAGGAGGTAGGAAATGACAATGATTATTTTCTTGGCTCTCTCAGGGAATATGGATGAGGGATAAGCAAGATTTTTCTTTGGTAATGCAGCATCCTGTGTTAAGAATAATTCAAGGGTTTGGGCTCTCTTAGCATAGTATAATTTCTGGTATATTTCAACTAGAGCTTCATAAGAAAGTGGGGTGTTATTGTTGACTGTGGGGGCTTTCATCATTTGATCAATAGCTTGAGGGGTTATGGTGAATAAAATTTGTCTATTGGGATTGAATATGGCCCTTTGGCTTGGAAAATATGAGGCATGAAATTTTCTAATGAAATCAGGAGTGTTGTGGGTACGAGGAAAGATGTAATGAGGTAGGTTTGACTCCCACAATTGAATATCATATGATTTATCAATGTATTTATCTTCAAACCAGTAGTACATGTCAAAGAGGTCGAGCTCATAGAGTGTTTCATGGATCTTGTAGTCTCTATTACCCATAGGGATATGGTGAATATCTATAGGAGGATAGATTAGAGGATTGATAATTTCCTCTGGTCCTTTGCCCTTGGGAGGCATGATGGCTAAGGATGATAGTGCAAATTTGATTGGCAAAGGAGAAAATTCATAGATAGACAGAAAGTTCTAGGGCCAAGAATAGAAGAAATAATTGGAAAATGATCAGACAGCTAGTGTCGTTGACAGTTGACAGTGTTGTGATCTACCAAGCAACCTGTAATCAAATCAATGGTAGTAATAAAATAAGAATTCTGTAACCTATAGATAGATAAGAAGGTTTATATAGGAGTTCTGGTTTTCTGTTGGTGGCGTGAGTTTGTTGAGTTAATGGCTAAGAAAATTAAATGCTTAACAAATTGACTATGGAAGGAATGAATATGATTTGATGGGGTTAATGAGCAGATGAGGTGGCGGTAGAGGAATGGTGGATGCACAACGGTCAAGTAGGTGGTATCGAGAATAAGGAATTTAGCTTTACAGGGTGGGGTGAGCGGTTTATGGTTTTTCTCATGGGGGGTCTGAATGCTGTGGAGCTTCCACATAGGGGTAGGCACGGTTTAGAATAACACCCATTTAGGACCCCCGAGGTGGTAAATCTCGGATGGTGACGGGGCACCAAAACTACATGAAGGTCATACGATGAGAGACGATAAGTATAGATGAAGATTGATAGGGTGGAGAATTAATGTGATGTGACGGGATGGATTGGCGGGGTCAGGAATCATCATTTAATGTAATGTCGGGAAATATGAAATATAAGGGGGGGTTTGAACTTAGGGAAATTAAAATGAAGGGAATGAGTTGGCGGAGGGGTGATCTGGGATTAATACTCAGGATATGAGGTTTTTAAAATTTAGGATAGTGTTAATATCCAAAGTAAGCATATAAACCCTAAAGTAGCCTTCACTCTTCTTTCAATTTCTTTTACACATGGAAAAACAATGGATGTTTGATTATGGCACCTTTAGACTAGCAACCTGTGCATTTTCAAAAAACATAAAATGAAGTTTTCATTTTCTTTTGCTTGCCTAAAATTTTATTTTCCTTTTCCTTCTTTATTTACAGTAGCTAACACCTAACATTTTAACTTTCCATTATTTTGCATCGATATCCTATCTTAACATTTTCAAAATTATTTGACTAATGTGCTAACTTATCAAAACTAGATATTGTTATAACATCGACTCTAGCTAGGGATTCCTTCCCCCTGTGGGATGCAGAGAACAAGTAGATCTAAGTGCCTTCTCCTTAGGCTATGGAGTCTTTGCTGAAACATATACTCACTTGCAATTTTCAAAAATAAATAAACTCTCTGAATTTTTGAAAATGATGGATGAATGAAGAATCAATACTATATGTATTGTTTAAAGTATCTACCATTGACTGGTAATGAGGAATACTCTCCTTCCAGACTCTGCAGGATAAATGTATTGTTCCCTTTGACTTCTGCAATGTTGAATGGACCAAACCAAAGGTTTTCAAATTTTGTATGCTTGCCTTTGTCTTCTCTCCTTGTATCCCATCTGAGCACTAGGTCACATTTCTTGAAATTTCACTCTCTAGCCTTTCTATCAAACAATTCTTTCATCTTGTTTTGGTATTTCCTTAGCTTGTACTGAATTTCATCCCTGTCTTAATTCAACTCAATTATTTGATTAATCCTTCTTGATAAATCATCTTTTTCTTCATAAGATTCTAGGAGGAACCTCACAACAGGAAAAGCTAAATGAGTAGGAAAACCTGCTACCTTGCCATAAACTAATTAGAAAGGGGACTTTCCTATTGATATTTTAGGAGAAACTATGTTCCCCCAAATGGCATGAATAATATTTTTGTCTCAACACTTTTTATTGTCTTCAAGAGTCTCCCTAATGACCTTAACTAAGATCTTGTTCGAAGACTCTGCTAGCCCATTACCTAGTGGATAATATGGTGAAGAACAATGTAAAAGGATTGAATACTTTTGATAGAATTCAATAATTTTAACGCTACTGAAAGTTGATACATTATCTTTAACAATCTGTTGAGGACATCTATATCTTGATAGGATGTTTTCTTCAAGAAATTTAATTACAATAGTATCAGTGGCATTTTTCATTGGTATGGTTTCTACCCACTTGGTAAAATAGTCATAGGCAGTTAAAATCCATCTATGTTGATTGCTTGACTATGGACAAATTTCCCCTATAAAGTTTAGTCCCAATTGAAGAAAAGGATAATCAAATGATACTTGAACTAAGTGAAGTGCTAATAGTTTCTATTTTCCTACAAACAATTGGCATTCTTTACAACTTCTTACTCTTGGACCAACTTCTTTGAAAAGTGTGGGCCAATAGAAACCAACTTTTATAATTTTGTAGGTTGTTGCTCTCCAAGCATAGTGTCCACCACAAAATCCTGCATGGAACTGGTCTATAATACCCTCTGTTTCATTTTCAGTTCAACAAAGAAGAAGGATATTAAGAGGGCTTTTCTAGTACAAATTAGTGTTAATAATGCAGTATTTCACTTCTTTAAGCTTGAGGGCTTTGCACTGTTTCATATTTAGCTCAGCTAGACATTGAAAATTTCTAATAAACTACACAATATCATAATACCAATCAGAAAGTAGATATTTTTGTTCAATGTGAACAAGAATGGCTTGATCTGAAGGAACAGGTTCTTGTGGATTATCCCCTTCTCTAAGAGGAGGCGGTTCTTGTGGATTCTCCCCTGATGACATTGAGGAAGGTTCTTATAGATTCTCCCCTGATGACATTTGAAAAACCAGATTTAGCTAACAATTTGGCCAGAACTTGGCATTTTACTAGCTTTGTGGTTTTTATTTCAAGCTCAAATTGAATGATTTTAGCAATCCATCTCCCTCGTCTCCCATCAATATCGAGTTGAGTCAAGACAATTTTGACAGCATGATTAGGGACATAAGTTGTGATGTGTTAATGCAGGATATAGGTTCTAAAGGCTTTGAGGGCTTGAATTAATGCATCAACTTGTTTTTCAATAATATCATACCTAATTTCAACATCTCTCATTACTTTTGAAAAGAAGGCTATGGGCTGGTCATCACCATTTGTATTCTTCTATAAAAGTGCGACAACTAAGGTTGTCTCGGATGCAAAAGAAAATATGATAAGGGTGAAGAATAGTAAGGGTTAGCTAATGTAGGGGCTTTGGATATAGCCTTTTTTATCTAGTCAAAATCATACCTAGCAGGGACTATCCATTTCACTTCATTATTTTTCTTAAGGATATATGTTATATTTCTAACTATCTCAGCATAATTTGGGATGAACCTTCTGAGAAAATTGATCCTTCCAAGGAAGGTTTGAATCTCTTTCTTATTCCTTGGAAGAGATAGGGTTTGAATATCTGAAACTCTCTTTCTATCAATTATAACTCCCTCTTTGGAGATAATATGCCTTAGTAATTTTCCTTCATTCATAGCAAACAAAGATTTCTTCAGATTGATGGATATGCCAAATTTCCTGCACCTATCAAAAACCTTCCTCAAGTGTTTTAAGTGACTTTCATCAGATTCAGAGAAAACAATTAAGTCATCTAAATAAATAACAGTAAATTCAGATGTTTTACCTACAAATGCTAAATTCATAGCTCTCTAGAAAGTTTCTCAAGCGTTGGTTAACCTAAATGGCATTCTGGCATACACAAATGTACCCCATGGTGTGGTGAAAGTAGTTTTGTCTTGGTCAGCTTCACTTACCATGATCTGATTATAACCAGAAAATCCATCTAGCATAGATATCCTATTGGGACCTGAAACTTTCTGAAGTAGGTGGTCCATTTTAGGCAATGGCTAGTTATCTTTTAATGACGATTTGTTTAGGTTTCAGAAATCTACACATAGCCTAATCTCACCATTCTTCTTCCTAATAGGAACTATGTTGGCTAACCAATTAGAATACCTTAAGGGCACTATGATATGTGCATCAAGCAACTTTATAAGTTTGTTTTCAATGGTTGGAAATAGTACGGGATTAATTCTTCTTAACTTTTGCTGAAAGGGTTTTGCTTCTGGTTTCAAAGGAATCTTATGCTCAGTCAAAGATGTGTCATAAGTTTTCATTTCATTATAAGACCAGGAAAAGCATCTTTATAGTTCTTGAGAAGCTTTAGGTATTTGACTTTAACATTTGAAGGTAAAGTTGAAGACATTTAACATTTCTCACATCATCCAAAGTCCTGATATTACATTCTTCAATTTCCTCTTCTGGGGAGTGAAACAAAGGATTTTTAGAGACATCATTATTATCGAATTTTTTCCAAGACCAAGAACAAAATCCTCATACTCAACCACATTATTAGTGGATTCAAATTCAAGTTTACATGAATGAGTTATGTTTTCTTTATTTGGTGATATAAGAATAATCCCTGCTCCTGCTCCTTCCTTGGAGAAAGAGCCATCAAAATAAAGTTTCCAAATATCTGATTCTACAATTTTGGGCTGGGAAACACTATTTTCAATGGCAAGTTGAGTGTTCGATGCATTTTTTGAAGACAAGTGAAAACAACCAAAATCCTAATCTTTTGCATAGAATAGGGTGGTTCTTGGCTTGATCAAACCTACAAACAGTATGAAGGAAATAGAATTCCGTATATAACCTTAAGTGCTCACCTCCATAAACTAGGATAGTAGAAAAATGCATGTCCATCTGAAGTGACTCTCCACGTTTAGCACAACATGATCTAGATAGAAGCATGTCAAACTTGGTAGGAATATCAGTGACAACAATGTCTAGAACTATACTTTTGACATGTATTTGAGCTAAGGTCACAACTAGGTCTTTGATCAATCCTAGGCATGGTACTTTCTTTGAGTCAAAGGTGTAAAGGTCATGATAGTTACGGGTGACTTGTAACTGAAGATGGTCCATTATTACCTTTGGCATAAGGTTATGAGAGGATCTAGAACCCAACATGGAGTTATACAAAAGAAAATCATGAGCTTTTAATGTTACATAAAATGGTGGAACAATTTCATCGATCATATCCGAAGTAGGGCCAAATACAACTGAGGGTTTTTCATCCTACAGACTAGTAACATTTCCCTCGAAATCTACACTAGAAGACTGTATCCATTTAGACACTTGATTTTTGTAACCAGGATTTTTGGAATGTTCAGCTAAAGGTATATGAATCTTGACCCTTTTCAATTCCTTTTCAATATTAAAAGTACTAAAAACAATCTTATCAAATGGAAGGGTTTCAGTGGATGACTATGTAGATCCAATTAGTCATGATGCCTTCTTTATTATTCATACCTATATATTTTATTACATTAAGGGATTACATCATTACATTACCATGGACCCAATACCATGGTTTCCAAAATACAAGGGACTATGGTCCGAAATCATTCAACTTTTACAATATTATATGCTTTTACGAAAAAGGAGGGCCTTTTCCATGAAGCCCCTAT
Source organism: Pinus taeda (assembly GCA_000404065.3). Lineage (NCBI taxonomy): Eukaryota > Viridiplantae > Streptophyta > Pinopsida > Pinales > Pinaceae > Pinus > Pinus taeda. The sequence continues at coordinate 185,584 of APFE030122106.1, read as the reverse complement.
ACTGCGTGGTGAGTTTTTTGTGCATTCCTCATTGTGCTCCACTTCTCTGTTACGTCGTCCACCTTGCACTTTGCAACATCCTTTCTACTATGCGCTCTACCCCCAAAATTTAGATTCCTTGCCCAATATCTAGCCAAGTTGGGCTGCGCCCAACAACCACTACCAAATGGAACGATCTATTAATGCTCTATTATGGAGAACAATGAGATCAAGAGGTAGATCATGAGCTGTTGCAAAAAGGGAACATCAGGCCAAGCTCATCACCCTATGGGAGCCCACTTGTATTGGTACAAAAGAAGGATGGGACTTGGAGACTTTATATTCACTATCGGGTGCTCAACAAGATCAATGTCCAGAATAGGTACCCAATCCCATGGATTGATGATCTTCTAGACCAACTCAAGGGGGGCGAATATTTCAGAAATATTGACTTGAAGTCCAGTTATTACCAAGTGCCTATCGAACCCTCTAATGTTTTGTAGACTGCCTTCAAATCCAAGGAGGTCCTTTTCGAATAGTTGTTAATTCCTTTTGGGTTGACGAATGCCCCCACAACCTTTATGAGATTTATGAATGACATCTTGTGACCCTTCAGAAATGAATTCATGTGGTGTATTTATATGGAATATTGATCTTCATCTAGAGTTGGGAAGAGAACCTCCACCATATTTGACAAGTCCTCCAAACCCTGTGACAACAAGTGTGCTAATTTGGAGAAATGCACTTTTGGCATGACCCAGGTTTAATATTTGTGGTACATCATTGATGATCAGGGTGTGCATGTGGACCCAACCAAGATATGAGTCACTCAGGATTGACCAGTCCCAAGCACTCTAATAGAGCTCCTCAACTGTTGGCTTTGTGGGCCCTGACCTAGATTCAGCGTTAGTCAGCCAAACAAATCCCTACACTACTAGCCCTTTCGGCATCAACGAATGGAGCGCAAACCAAAGTCTCACCTGAAGTAGTATGGGGGGATGCTAGAACCAAGTTTCCGCACCCTGAGATGGTTGTGATGTTAATTTATACCTCTTACTCCTAGCTTCGTGCAGGCTGCTAAGATTTAGGGCTTGATCAATTTACCCTCTATCCCGCCCTTCAATACCACCGCGAAGGTGTATGATTGGCCTTCGCATAGCCCTAACCAGCAGTTCAGATATTTTCGCGCTGCTTTGACAATGTATTGTATAGGTTCCCAAGGTACCTCAAGTGTTTTACTTATCTTACCAATTAATTACAATTAGCATCTCGTAAACTGATATTCTTTCTTGCGATCAATTATTAGATCTAATCACATACATTTGTGCATCAAGTAACCACTATAAAATAAACCTATATTGCAATATAATTAGATGCATCGACAGAGAAAAAATACACAGTAATTTCAGAATAATTATCTTTCTTGATATCTTCTAGTTTAATACAAACTCTATCCACCCTTCAAACACAGCTGCAGGGGTCTATGCACTCAGCTGTGGACTTCCACCCTAAGCCTCTATGCACTCAGCTACAGAGCCTCTACCTACGCTAGGACCCGAAACACTTAGAATTCTCTACCAAGGATTCCAAAGCTTAATTAATTATCTAACTGCCTACAACTTACTTAATTAGCTCTCTTTTATACAATCCCATGGTTTGCGGACCATGGGTAGATCTTTTCAGCCATCTTGACACTATACAAAATAAGGGAGGGTAACCCTTTATGACTCTTGACACCTTCGCACTCCGCGACCTCAAAATGCGGAAACTTTACAACATTATTACAAAATTGTCCCAAAATATGGGCTTTTAGCCCCAAAACTGCTCTTGTGGGAATCCATTCCCAATAGGCCCCCAAAACAAACATGGTGACTCACCATCGAGTCACTCTGTAGGTGTGGAGATCTTGGCACGAAGACTTCCCAACTTGACCTGTATGAAAACAACTTGGGTAGTGCACTACACGGTCACCTGCTTCACTTCTTCAACCCACTGCTCTGTCGCTGGTCCTGAACTGTCAGCTTGAAGCTTCTGCTGAGTCACTTGCAGACTAGCAAGCTTCCCTTCAATGGAGGTTGTGACCGAATAAGGTTCACCCAACTAAGGCTTCAAGCATGCCTTTAAAATTTCCTCTTTGTGTTTCACGGCATCTACCTATTCCTTCAATGTTTTGGCCTCCTTCAGCTTCACCAGTCTCTGTGTGAGAGTGACAGTGCGCATTGTTCCTTTTCCCTTGTCATAGCGTTGTTGCACTTCTCGCGCCTCTATCTCTAGCGGATGTACCTTAGGATCCTTTTGCAAGATGGTCAAGACCTTGAACAACAATTCAAACAGCCATCTGCAGTCTGCTACTGCACTATCTACTTCCACTATCGCCTTTGTGACAACAGTTGCACACTTCTCCTTTACTTCCAATGGAGTTGAAGGATGGGCCTTCAACTACAAATCTGCAATCTGTAGGTTTAGCTCCAGCTGAACCTTAGCGAACTCTGTGCGGGCATCATGCACCCTTGTAGAAAGTTTGTAGACCTATCCATCTGCCTCCTCATCCTTAAGAATGGTTAATTTGGGGACCATTCGGTAGGCTTCCTTCACAGCCTTAATCATGCGCTGATTTGTGTTAGTAAGTTCCACCATGGAAATGAGGGCAGTATCTCTCTAAGGGCCATCTGCACATTATTGATCTTCTACTTACTAATCACCTGCAAAGCACATTGTTTGCAAGCCCTAAACTCTACGATCACTCCATTACAATAGGTGGAGTGCCTCACTAGGAAGTGCTACCAAGTTCATCCCTACTCCCTTGAGGGTGCTAACAGCAAGCCTATCAGCTTCGTTTTCTGTGGTCAGTGCTCCATCCAGAAGCACTATCGTTCGGGAGTCCTTCACATGTAGCATCCCTATGGCTTCTAAATTACCGACGGCAAGGCTAGTGGACACCACGCCAGCCTATGATGCATAGATCTGGAGCTCATGCAGACTAGTTTGGATGGCCCCTAATAGTTGTTGCTACTGCTACTCGAACTGCTACAGTACCTCCGCGGTGACATCTCGCACCATGTGTCCAATGTCATTCAAATCTCCCTCTGTTAGGGTGATTGGGTCTAGCAACGTCTTACTGGCCTTTGATTTATTTCATGGCCCAACCTTTTGCTGTCCCCTTGGACGCTTTATACAATATGACGCAATATGTGGGTCTGCTCCATGCTGCTCTATTTTCTCATCCACGTCTTCCTCTATTTTGAGTGAGGTCAACCTTGAACCTTTGTCAGAGTCATCCTTTGTTCCACGTATCTACTTTTCCACCTATTATGTGGCATCACACTCTGCCTGGGCCTTCTCAGCAGCCTCTTTCTTCCTCTTCTCGGCCAACTGTGCCATCTTGAGCTTGACCGCCTCCTTTTTTCACTGCGCAATGGACTTTCTCAACCCCACCGCCGAGTCTAAGGAAGTGTGCCACTCTGCCAGCCAATGATTAAGGACTACATCATTCACGTCATCAATTTCCAAGTAAGGAAATTCATGCCACTTCTGCTCAGGGTGCTTCCATGCCCTGATCGATATGCACTGAAAGTCTGCCTTGAACTCGACGTACTCCTGCAGTTTGGCAAACACAGTAGCCGACAATCATGACTTGCAATTGATAGCCATGCGTATATTCATTTCCATGAAGATCTAGAAGATATTGCTATCCTTAATGTGCTGAGCATCCTTGGTCACCCACAGGGAATTGTACTTCGCTACTTATAGTAGGTCCAGTGTGACCAAGGGGAATTAACTATCTTCAAGCAACTCTCGGGCTACTAGCACAATGGAAAACAAGAGCCACACATATTGGAAGGTCTTGCTGAGATTTTGTTCCTCATGGAAGTTCGCAAGGAAGTCACCGCAGAGATAGTGTGCCCAATTAAACTAAACTCGTTCGGTGCATTGGGCTGCTAGAGTGACAACAGTTGCCAACACTTCATCTGCGTGACACTTCCTCATAAATTTTCCTACCAAAATCTATGTGGCCACCTTGACCATAGGATCGCAGATACTCGAGATGGCATAGCCTCATGTCTTCTTCATGAGCTTGAATTTCTCCTCCATGGCCTCTGCGAGGGCCTGCTCGCCACCTTTTCCACCAAACATCATGGCTGGATTTTCCCCTGTATAGGGCAGCCGTGTGATCATATGGATCAATCTGTCGGTGATGGGTATTGGATCCTCTAGCCATAGACACCCATCATGGACCAAGCATAGCAGCTTCTTGATGACCAACACTGTAATGGGTGTGCGATTGTAGTGTGACACCCATAGTAGGTTGAGTAGACCTGCCTTGTCTACAACCCTGAGCCACTTCTGCAGTTCAAATATAGTCATATCGGTGATTGTATGAACAACATGGCACATTATTTGTTCTGTCGCCAAGTGAGGGAACTTCTTAGTGTCAGCTAAGTCCCAATATTCTAATTTCAATAGCAGAACCCACCCCAAGTGCAGTCCTTCAAAGACAATCTTGTCTGGCAGAAGAGGTATGTTCAGGGTGACCTTGCTTTTGTCGATGTCCTTTGGAAACTTGGTCTTGCCCTTGCATGGAAAGATGTATTCGGGGAACTTAGTAATAGGGTTAGAACCCTCGACTTCAACGTCCTCCACTTCCACCCCCAAATCCTCATCATCCATCGGGATGTCCTCAATATCTTGCTCCTCCGTCTCCAAGTTAATAGTTTTTCCCTTTTCCTGTGCAGTGGGCTTGTCCTTTTGTGGGGTTCTTCTAGGTGACGCACCCATAGGTATCACAACCTACTTTCCCTTCTTATTCTTTGCACTCTCCTTGGTCAGGGTAGGCTTTAGCCTAGGCATCCGTAGTGACTTGGGGACTTCAGCTAGTACCTCTCCAACCTCCAGAGCAGCTCCCTCTGCCTCCATAACAACCTCCGACACAGCTCCCTCAGCTGTCACTACATCAAAATCCATAGCTTTGGATCCTGCGATAAAATCACGACTGAAATTGTGGTCGAACTCTGGAAATTGAAAAAACACAGGGTAGTTATGAAATTCTTCGAAGAATGTGTAGATCATGCATGTCTAAGAGCTCACCAACTCAATGTTCAAAATGCCCAAGTGTTTTTCATTGGGCCTCCACACATAATTTATAGGCCATTTTGAATTCAAATCCAACCATTCCCCCCACATTCGGTTCATTAATGTCATATTGGTGGCAGATTTCCCAGGATCTTACCCATAAATTTCGACTTAAATGCCAGTCACCTACTCCATTTTGCCGCATTGTTATCATCAAATCATGAACAATGACTTTAATGGTCACTTTCTAGCTGACCTACATGATTTCTCCCTAGGTAGCACAACTCTCTCCGCACTATCGTGAACCTTGTGACATCTCCTCGTTCTGCACAATCATCTAATCACACAATTTCGCAACCCAGGTAGTGTATTTTATAGTCACGCATCTCCTTTTAACTACCTGGAGCGCTAAGACTATGATACCTTCATATAGTCACCTGGCTAAATCACCAGTGTATGGCTTAAATCGGCTGCCATTCACTTTTCCTGGGAGGGGATCTCAATTCAATTTAATCAACTAAAATGCTCCACCATCGGTAATTTCCCTAATGGCATAGGGCTCTAGATAGTGCATCCTAAATTTCCCTGGAAATTTATCAAACTTGTTGTCATATAAAAAATCTAGATCATTTACCTTAAAGGCACATAGTTTAATGTGTCGATCATGCCATGCTTTTTCGCGCTGCTTTTGGACTTGTTGGTGAAATCCAGCCATAAATATTTGTTTCTCAAGCTTAGCAAGCTGTGCGAGCCTCTCTTCCAGGGCTCTGTAATCTATCATACCCGTGAGCGTCACTATGCACAGACTAGGCATAATGTATTCCATGGGCATCACTGCTTCAACACCATATGCAAGCCTAAAGGGTGTCTGTCCAATCAACCTTTTGCTTGTCATTCGATAGGCCCATAGTACTGCGGGTATGCGCAGGTCCCAATCACTTAATTAAGCATTGCAAACCTTGGTCAACATGTTCTCCAGTACCTTATTGACCACTTCCACCATCCCATTAGCTTGTGGGTGATAAAGAATGCTTTTTTGGTGATATACCTGAAATTCATCCATCATCGCACTAATCGTTTCGTTCAGAAAGTGCGTACCGTGATCACTCATCAAAATCTTTGGACACCCAAATCGTGTTAGTACATACTCAAAGAGAAGCTTTACTATGGTCCTATTTGTGCAGTCCTTCATAGGTTGTGCCTCTGCCCATTGAGTCATATACTTAGTGGCAGTGATAATGTATCATGCTCCCGTCTTCTTCCCTTGAGGTTGAATGGGTCCCACAAAATCTATTGCCCATTTCTCGAAAGCTTATAATTCCATCTATGGGTTGAAAGGCAGCTCATCTCTCTATGATGGCCTACTAGTCCTTTGAAACAGATCACACGCCCTGCAGTAAGCTTTTGAATTCTGATGGAGGGTGTGGCCACAACCTTGCGTGTAGGATCTTCTGTATGGTCGCCCTTCTTGGGTAATGCCCTCCTGCGTTTCCCCAATGAGCATTTATGAGGATACTGCTCCTTTCAAACTTCTGTACATATTTTCACAATACTTCATCGGACCCCATTTTGTACAAATATCCAACAATGACAAAAAAGTCTACCGCGCACACCACTAACTCCTTTTTCTGTTGGAAAGTGTAGTCTTTCAAGGCAGTTTCTATCGTTAGGAATTGTATGATGCCTTCAAAGTGACCATCCATGTTGTGCACTGCAAATAACTACGTGTCAGGTAATCCTTCCTCCAAATTAGTGGGATCTTCTCTTGTTTCGTTGCATGAAAAATGGTCTAGTCCTGCATTCAATCATCCAGGTTTCACAATAACTTCAAAATCATACTCGTGGAACAATAACAACCACCTACAAATTCTCCACCCCAGCACAGGCTTATCGACCAGGTATCTCAATGGAGAATAATCGGTATAGACCTTAAAATGTCCACCCAACAAATAGTGTCTAAACTTCTGGAACATGTATACCATGGCTAATCCTTTGAGCATGGGTGCAGAATAGTTCTTCTCTACCTTGGATAACCTCCTGCTTACAAACGCTATAGGATAGTCCAATTCTCCTCCGCAATCATGTGTCAATACTGCTCCGAGTGTTATACACGACGTGTCTACATGTACATGAAACTCCTTCTTCCAATCTAGGAAGACTAAAATCAGTGCGGTGACCATTTTTTCCCTTAAGCACATCCAAGCTTTTATGAAAATCCTCGTTCCAATATAACTTGACATCCTTTTTTAACAACTTCTCCATAGGTGCGGCAATCTGGGCATAACCCTTGATAAAATTTCTATAGTACCCAATATGTCTCAAGGTTGTGAGCAACTATTTCACACTCCTCGGCACCTCCAGGTTAAGTATCATTATGATCTTCACTGTATCTACCATCAGTCCCTATCTGCATACCACATGACCCAGCAAAGTCCCAAGAGGGACACAAAATAGACATTTCTTCAGATTTAGCGCAATTTGGTACCTTTAAAAGGTATCTAGCATTAAGCGCAAACTGGCCACATGGCGTTTTACCAACCAAAGCACGGTCCAGTCATCAAAGTACACTTCCATAAACTTATGGATGAAGTCTTTGAATGCAGCAATAACCATGTGGGAAAACATTGCAGGCGCATTCTTTAATCCAATAGGCATCACGGTGTACTGAAAACATCCCCACTTAGACACGAAGGTTGTCTTGCTTCTATCTTCGGGCGCAATTTTGATCTTATGGTACCTAGAAAACTCATCAGTGAAGGAGTATGCTTCCTGGCCACCCACATTATCCAGTACCTCATCAGTGAACAGAGTCGGGAAAGGATCATGCATGCAAGCATCATTCAACTTCCTGAGACCTACGCATATCCTTATTTAATTCTTCTACTTCTTTTCTTGTACCACCATCGGGCTCACCCAATCTCAATAATGTCTATCGCAAGCATCTTATCTAACTCTAAGTGGACCTTCTATTTATACTTCCAAATGAGATGGTAAGGTCTTTGCTTAATCAGCTTCATGTCGGGTTTTAACATGATCTTCATAACGTCGAGGTATCCTATTATCCCCCTTAACTTTGTAAACTTGGTAGGGAATAGATTCTAGTATTCGCAGAGCAATTCAGTGACCTTATCTACCATTGCCATCCAGTAAACTCCAATATTTGTGAATTTGGGCTTTGCCTCCATACCAATATTTATCTATTTAGTCTTCAGCAACGTGGTTATATTAGGATTCTCGATCAGCGGTCCCTCGACCTCGCGGTGACCGTCAATTTCAAGAATATTAATCTTTCATGGGTCCTCATCTTCTTCTTCGGCAATCACATTATAGCATTCCAACGCATGGCTCAGCTGAGTAGTTCAATCGGGTTGAATCAGATCCAAGGGATCTCGCGAGATCCTAAAGATCACTTCTTTAACCTCCTGTAGTGCTTTTTCAATATATTCAAACCCGTCTTCAATTTGAACGTCATTATGAACCCTTCACATAGAATATCTTATTCTCTCGTGCCATGGCGGAGCTCTGTCTCCAAGTACCAGTTCATCAGGATGACATCCAGGGTGTGACAAAACAAGTGCACCCATTCAGGTTGGGGCTTCACTCCATAGGCCTTAGCCCATTTGGCCAAGTGAGCATGTGGATCATCCTTCCCATAATACTTATCTATCACTCATACCTTTGGCTTCCCAAAGCTGTTCTCATCATCCTCCTAAACTCACGCTAATCATCAAAGCTACCCTTGTGCATACCCCACCATCTCACGGGTGTAGCATGCAATGCCCAATCCAAAGCTTGGAAGCACTACTTCTTTGGTACTTCCCTCTCAAATGCATCCAAAATAACATCCACATCATTCAAGCCATCATAAGTGGCCAAATTTCTTACCTCTGATGACACACAACATAGCGACTGAGTCATCATGTTGCAGCTCAGCGTGGTTACTTCATGTAGCCAATTCTACTAGCACTCTAATTCTTCATCCGACTTTGAGTTGCAAGAACTCTCGAAATCCCATGTAATTCGTCCATCCACTGTTAGATTCACCCAATATTGGTCTTACGCTATTATCTTATATATGTAGTCCAAATCATCATCACTTTCATAATCACAGACTGGTTCAATATAGCACGATCTTTCACCAGGATTTAGGGGTACTATTACGCGTTGCGATTTCTTTTTAAATATCATCTTTTTCTTCTTTATATTGATTACCCCATTCATGTCAGTAGCCCAATCAATGCCCAGGAGAGCAAGGTAGGGGTGCTGCCATCCATAATTTCTATTACTTCAAAATCAGTCAATGCACTCGTGCCTTCAATATAAAAAGTTACTCCCTGCAACTGCCCCATGGGGATGATCTTTTGTTGATTTTCCACCCTTATCTGAATCGTAGACCACTACAGCATAGGTATCCCCATCCACTCCCAAGTCTACTTTGGCAAAACGTTCACATCTAACCCCAAATCCAAAATAAGTTGATCCATTTCATACTCTCCTATCTATGTGGTGAGTCTCATTTCTCCTCTTGTTCTTGCCTTATGCTTATCGATCTTCTGTGCCACACGCGGTTCACCTGGAGTGTTTCCGGTGCATCTCTTTATAAGTTCCTCTAACCCTTTTATACCCTTGCTATCACATATCAACTTCATGCAAGTCTCTAGAACGGTCGTAAGCATAGAAGGGTCCATTTCCTTAATAGGTTTATCCCGACTCCCTGAGGTAGAGGCCTTAGCGAATCTCTTCTTTGCTTCAATGAAAGTTTCGCATGTGCGCTGCAAATAAAATTTAGCTTCCTTCTCTAGAGCTTTGTGAACCCATGCACTGTCTTGAAATTGTTTCCCCTCATCGTTGCTCAATGCAATTCTACGTTGGAGCACTATATTCACATTCAAATCCTCTTTGTGAGTCTCAACCCTCATCATCTATAGGTTTTCAGTCAGCTATGGTCGTAGCACCCCTTTTTCATGTATCCTTGTTATCAGTGTAGGATAGTACTCAGTCTCATGATCAAACTGAGTGCAATATTTTCACGACGGACGCCTTGGGTTAGTACATTCACGAGCATAATGTCCAATTCCTCCATAATTGTAACATATCAATTGTCCCTGACCTCTGCTAGGACCTCCTCCACCTCATCCTTGTCCATGCTCCTAAAAGCTTATTCACTATGTCCCAGCACTCTGGTCAGGAGGATGTGTTTTTGCTTGAAATCTATAGGGAGGTGTCTAGTCCATCATCAATTGATAACTTTGACAGTTGCACTCATCATGCCCTACCGACCTACAGAAGTTGCAGAACAATCGTTGCGATGTTTGTACAAACTTCTACAACAAGTGACAATTATCAGCCGTATGTTTCCCTGCTACCTAACATATTGTGCACCACAACACAGGCCCCACACTTGGTCTTGCTTCGACTTCTAGCCTCAAAGGCATCAGTCCTTCTCCTGCAATATAGTTCACAAAGACTGGTCATTGGTATTTGTGATGCCCTTGACCTTTACATTTTAGGCACCATATCTCTTTGCACGCCTCTAGTCGAACTATTATGTCCTACTTCAAACTTTTTCATTTTGAGGCAAAGATTTTGCAACTGCACATGGATCTACTAAAACGCCCAAATTCAGATCTTTCATCGGTGTTTCATGTAGTCTTATTGCAATCTCCAAGACCTCTACCTAAGTCGTAATATTCTATTGTGATAGTGTTGTTGGAAATACTGAGGGGGGGGGTGAATCTTTTTTGACTATTGTTTTGCCAGTTAAAACATTTATATTTAGAACACAAGATGAACAACAAGAATAAATGCTTTTATTAATAAAATCTTTGCAAAATGATATATACAATATATAAGTGGTTGCAATCATTTGCCAAGCACCAACTTGAACTTTTGTGAGGCTCCAACCTCCAGAGCTCCAACTCTATTTCGCCAAGACAACAAGCTTGGACTTATGAGCACCAACTCCCAAGGACTTCAATCCTTCTAGTTCCTGAGACACCAGTCCCAAGAGACACTTATCCTTCCTACTTTTGAGGTATCAACCCCAAGGAATCTAATCCTTCTTACTTCTGAGGTACCACCCCCAAGGAATCCAATCCTTCTTACTTCTGAGGCACCAGCCCCAAGGACTCCAATCCTTCTTGCTTCTGAGGCACCAGCCCCAAGGGTTCTGACCCAATCTTGTCAAGGTACATTTGATAGTAATGTTTTGCTCTCAGAACTCTTTGATACTGAGTTTTGTCTATTTACAGCTTCATTGTAGTCTCCATGCTATAACATCAATGACAACCAATCTTCTCATGAAGGAGTCTATGAAACTCTTCATACCATCCATGCAAAGTCTCCAATAGATGATCTCTGATAAAGTCTCCAAATAGCTTTAGCGAGTCTGCTATTAGTTGCACTAATCCCTACCTAAGAACAAAATTTCCATTCATGCATTTGTTCTTACTGTCACAGTAAATTCTTCAGCATAACTAATTCTCTGCTGGGTAATTCTCCCTTCAAATAATGTTAGATAAACTTTTATTCATTACATCATAGAATTATTCACCAAGCTGCATTGTTTGCCTGGTTAATTCTTTCACAGGGTAACATGATTAGCTGAGAAGTTCACCCTTCGAATGCCTTCTGTCCTGTTGGTCCTTCGGCCCTTTTCTATTCAGCTGGACCCTCTTTCTGTTTTGTTGGACCCTCTCACTACCTATGTTTCCTCCAACTTATTTCAACAACATTCAACCACACCTTCTGTTCTTTGCTTTTACTGTTTTATTCATTCCTCATGCCTCTGTCTATTGGTTTCCTCTCTTTGCTAGCCCTTTGGCTTCCTCCTCAGTCTCTATGGTTTCTGCTGTCTCTTCCTGCTCACCAGCACTCTTGAGACACGTTGATTCAACGGTGAGGACTGAATCATTCACAGAGAACACATATTCCAAAAACTGTAATAGCGCTCCCTTTTCTTCAATGATAGCAGGCATACATAGGGAAAACATTATTTAATGGACATGCCACATCCCAATCACAATTGCAATCCACTATAGTTCAACATCCTAAACTATCGGGAGAATTTCTTAAAGCATTTTTTCCTTCAAATCGTGCGCAAGGCCAATATTCAATTACACAGGAAATGTGAGAAAAACCGGCGAAACTGTTAAAGAGGCGGACTTCAAATTTAATTCACCCAAGTCTATAAATGCATCGGGTCCAGTCTTGCATCTGCAATCGGAGCTTGCCCTTGGTGGAGGTCTGATGCGATCTCGCTACTCACTATCAGTGATTGCAATGGGGAAATTAACACATTGTAACTTGCGCTCCCGAAGTGCCAATCTGATATACGTCGGCAATCACAAATCACAAAGGTTTAGGCCTCGACGTTAACGTAGACCACTCGCTTATAGTGATGCGATAACATTTGTTGGACCTGATAGGGCTCAACACTCCCATGCATAAAATTTCAAGTCCACTTTCCTGAATCTGCTAAGTGTTTAGCGTGATTTCTTTCTGTAAAAGACATTCAGCGATAAATAAGTAAATACACAAGGGTGATGCTATATGGGTTCTACAGGCCCAATAGCATTAACACTTCCGCCTCGGATAGTGTAAAGGAATATATAAACTCCGCCTTTTTGCTCTGATAGTGTATTTGAATATATGTATGGTTTTATTCCGCTGATAGTTCATATAGCCCTATATACATGAGTTTTATGAGTTTTGGCCTCCGATATATGGGTTTGTGGCATATATTGCTCCCTATAGTGTATTTGTTTGGAATTCTTGCTCTGATAGCTCCCGATAGTGTAAATGCATCCATATATATGATATATGCTCTAGATAGTGTTATCTATGCCATATATGGCTCCTGATAGCTCATTTCCATGCATATGACCCTTTTGTGGCATACATTGCTTCGATAGCCCCCGATAGCTCTATCTGCTTCCTCCATTTCTCCGATGGCTCTGTTTGCTTTAATGTGGCTCCTCTAGCTTAGCAGTGTCTTTCAAAGACCTCCTCTTATACTTTCATACCCTAATGGCTCCTAGCTTTTTCGATATGCCTCTCTTGCTCTGATATTCTGTAATATGCTTTGATATGCCTCCTTTGTTAACTCCTCTAGCTTATGGCTTGGCTATCCTGATGGCCTTGCTCCTATATGTTCATGGAACTACTCTACTCCCCCTTGGCTTCATATCATCATCTAGTATCTATAATATTTCCATATTGACATCAATGATAACCTAGGTCAACAATCCCCCCCGTTGCTATTGATGGAAATATTCTTCTTCTCTCCCCCTTTGACATCAATGGCAAAGGAGTGCTCTGGGACTGCCCCTATCAAACTGCTTCTAATCTTCACGAATGGTAGATCTTCATGGGTCTATGACTCCCCCTGTCATAGTGCTATTCTTCTTTTTAATCAAGATAGAAGAATTGATGCTTTATCGTCGATTTGCACATTATTCCCTCTTCACGTCTCAAAACTGCTTTATCATGTCTTCAACAATGCTTAAAGAAGCTCTACTTTAATGCTTTCATTCAAATTGCAAATGGCCATACACCAAGTGTCTAAGTCTAGGTTTATAAGCTTCAATCCATATTGTTGTCTCCACAGGAAAAATTAAGAGGCCTTCATAGTCCGAATCAAGAGAAACTGCCCCTGAGATTGTCTTTCTCACTATCTTTCTTTAGATCTGAGTTCCTTTGTGTCTCTGTGTTTCTTAAAATATTTTCATCGACTCCGAGAATTCATGTTTCACCCTTAGCACAACTCTGAGTCCTTGAGTGACTACCATCCAGTATTCAAATTCACTACATTTGGATGAAAAGGTGAGAGGTTGTGCCTTACTGTTGCTATATTTGACTAGTCTTAGCATAGGTTATATTTGACTGCACCACACTCTCTTTTCTATGAGCTATCTTGTCCTTTTGTTCTTGTACATATCTCAGCAAGTTGTTTCCCTAATAGATTTAGATATCCAATCTATGACTGTCTTTTAGATACAATTGCTGATTTTCATATTCATGCAATGCTTCAGTTTTGTTATATGTTGTGAGCTGCTCTTGCTTCAAACTCCATTCTAGATGTATCTGTTTGTTTGAATATTGCCTCTATTAGTGTCCAAAATTTATCTGTTCTCGCATTAAATCCCTGAATCAAGACATAAACTTCTGTGATAACAACACCATAGTTGTTTGCCCTATTTTCTCTAGCGTTAGATGACTTTCTCTGTTGCTTCAAATACTACTTAGTGATTAAGTGGAAAGCATCTTTAATAACAGTCCAAAGAATGGTTACAGGATCATATTCTTCAATGGAGTACTCCTGAGAAATGATATTCATCAAAGAATGATTGTTAATATATCTTAACAAGGATTTCATAAGGACCCTTTCAATAATAATTTCGACAATAATGATCAAGAATCACAGGCTTCCCCTAACTGTATGCATCATCTATTTTGGCAGAGTATTCCCATCAAATGCTTGGACTATCAAAATTCAGGCCAATGACATATGTTGTTGACTGGAGAGTTCAAGGGACTTTCAGATTGTATTTTCTTCCTTCTCCATACTTGTGTAACTTTCTTCTTTTGCATGGTTTTAGCTTCTGTAAGAGTACAAGTTACAATCATGTGCCATATGACCAATGTTATGACACTTGAAGCATTCTACATTGTTCATGAATAAGAATTCGTGATTTCTTCCTGCAAAATTGTTTCTTGGATATTGTTGGGGACCATAATATTTATCTCTATGAGATGGTTGGGGACCATCACATCTATCTTTATGATATGCTTTACAGTCTCTTGCCATGTGACCAAAGTTTGTGCAAGAATAACAATAACCAAAAAATGAACTTTGGTACCTAGGAGATGGAGATTTCCTTGATGTACTTCTGAAGCCTTTCTGCCTTGGGATCCTTTGATGATAACCATTGCCTCTCGCATCTTTGACATCATCTACATTTCTTCTTGGAGCAGGATTTCTTCTATTTTAGCCTTGATTTTTCTCCTTTCCTTTGCTGGAACTAGGAGCATCACCATTTCTTTCTGGCTTCTTCACATCCCTTTTGTTTAAGGCATTTTCATTCTTGTTTTAGGATTCACCTGCATACCTGAGACTTGATTTATCAAATGGACATTTGTGATAGCTAACCATGTCATCCAAGGCCTAAGAGCTCTTCAACATTTTGTTCATCCCTTCAACCTTTATTCCAAGGGAGACAATCTCTTGTCCAAATCTTTCACACACATTATTCTTCTTAGCAAGTTGTTTCTCAGTTTATTCCTTGATACGAGTAGCTTCATCTGCTTCTAGTTTAAGGGAGATGATATTTGACTTCATTTTGAAGATTTCTTCATTTTCTGCTTTCATTTAACAGGTCATGGTGTTTCTTTCCTTTCCTGCTTCATCAACCTATCCTTCTATGACTTCCAATGCTTCCATGGCCTTTTCATCTCCTTGTGCTTATTTCCTTGCTTCTTGTAGTTGAGACTTGAGAGAGGAGACCTCTACCTTGTACTGACACATCTCTTCTTCAAGTTTGTTCAAGCTCTTGTGCCTTTGTTCAAGTTGAATTGACAAGGTATCTTCCCGATTCTTTGATTTATTCAATTAATTTGTCATGGATATGACTTCTTCATGATGCTTTCTTTTGCTTTGATGAATTTCCTTCTTAAGCTTGGCAAGCTCTTCATCCTTTCTTGTACTTGAAGCTTGATGAGGTCAACTTTCTTCCTTGTTTGATCTTGGTCACAAACTAGTGCTATCTTCTTAAGTTCCTCATTTTCCTTTTTCAGATTATTAATCTCTTCTATGATAGTAATAAGTTGAGTGAGGATTTCTTCTACAAAATATTTTTCATTCTCTTCATCCTCTAGGTCTACTTTAGCCTTGATATCATCATTCTGATGTTTAGCTTCTATGATGGGTTCTGGATTTCCTTCTAGATTTCCATCATCTTCTTAACTGATGGTCATGGTCAATTCTCCTTTTGAGTGAAGGTCATGAAGTTTGTCCCATATACCCTTTGCTGATGAATATTGTCCTAGATTCTTCTTTACAAAATTAGGTAGCCCATTCAATATTTCCTTCATTGCTTTTGCATTGTACTCCTTCAGTTCTTCACCCATCCTACTATCAAAAACAACTGATTTCTAGATTTCAATGACTTGAGTCTATAAGAAATTCCTCATTCTTGCTTCCCATATATTAGAGTTCCCATTGAGCCTTGGAGCCTCCTCAAATTGATTGTATTCTATTTTAGTAGTAGAGGGAGACACATCCTTAGGAGGATTGGAGACTTTCTTCCTTGACTTCGGCATTTGTGTTCTAAAGATCAACCTTCAAGTTGTTTGGCTTTGAATGAAGGTACTGGCTTTGATACCAATTGTTGGAAATACTGAGGGGGGTGGGTGAATCAGTATTTCTTTTCCAACTATTGTTTTTCTAGTCAAAACATTTATATTTAGAACACAAGATGAACAACAAGAATAAATGCTTTTATTAATATAATATTTACAGAAAAATAGATACAATATATAAGTGGTTGCAATCAGTTGCCAAACACCAACTTGGACTTTTGTCAGGCTCCAACCTATAGAGCTCCAGCTCTATTTTGCCAAGACAACAATATTGGACTTAGGAGCACCATCTCCCAAGGACTTCAATCCTTCTAGTTCATGAGACACTAGTCCCAAGAGACACCTATCCTTCCTACTTTTGAGGTATCAACTTGAAGGACTCCAATCCTTCTTACTTCTGAGGCACCAGCCCCAAGGACTCCAATCCTTCTTACTTCTGAGGCACCAGCCCCAAGGACTCCAATCCTTCTTGCTTCTAAGGCACTAGCCCCAAGGACTCTAATCCTTCTTGCTTCTGAGGCACTAGCCCCAAGGGTTCCGACCCAATCTTGTCAAGGCACATTTGATAGTAATGTTCTTCTCTCAGAACTCTTCACTACTGGTTTCTGTCTGTTAACAACTCAATTGTAGTCTCCATGCTGCAACATCAATGACAACCAATCTTATCATGAAGGAGTCTTTGCAACTCTTCATATTTTCCATGCAGAGTCTCCAATAGATGACCTCTGATAAAGTCTCCACACAGCTTTAGTGAGTCTACTATTAGCTGCACTAAGCTCTGCATAAGAACCAACTTTCTATTCAAGCATCTGTTTTTACTGTCACAGTAAATGCTTTAGCATAACTGCTTCTCTACTGGGTACCTCTCCCTTCAAACAATGTTAGATAAAAATTTACTCATAACATCATAGAATTATTCATTGGGATGCATTTTTTACCTGATTAATTCTTTCACAGGGTAACATGATTAGCTGAGAAGTTCACCCTTCAAATGCCTTCTATCCTGTTGGTCCTTTGGCCCTTTTCTATTTTGCTAGACCCTCTTTCTATTATATTGGACCCTCTCACTACCTCTCTTTCCTCCAACTTATTTCAATGACATTCAACCACACCTTATGTTCTCTGCTTTTCCTGTTTTATTCATTCCTCATGCTTACGTCTATCAGTCTCCTCTCTTCGTTGGCCCTTTGGTTTCCTCCTCGGTATTTTTGGTTTCCTGTATCTCTTCATGCTCACTAGCACTCCTCGGACACATTGATTTAATGGCGAGGACTGAATCATTCGCAGAGAACACATATTCCGAAAATTGTAACAACGCTCCCTTTTTTTCAATGATAGCAGGCATACACAGGGAAAAAATTGTTTAAAAAACATGCCACATCGCAATCACAATGAAAATCCACTGTAGTTCAAACTCTTGAACTATCAGGAGCATTTCTTAAAGCATTTTTTCTTTCAAATCGCGCAGAAGGCCAATATTCAATTACACAGGAAATATGAGAAAAACCAGCTAAACTGTTAAAGAGGCGGACATCAAATTTAATTCACCTAAGTCTATAACTGCATTGGGTCTGCAGTGTAATCACAATCGATAGTCACGCTCATGACATCACTGATGCTCGATGGCCTATTCTCCACTGGACGTGATATTATATTAAGCCCATCTATAATGTTGCATCGAGTTTGGTCTTGCAATCACAATCGAAAGTTTCCCTTGGCAAAGATCCGATGTGATATCACTAACTGATATCAGTGATTGCAATGGTCCACTTAACACATTGTAAATTCCACCCCCAAAGTTCCAATGCAATATACGTAGGCAATCGTAAATCGCAAAGGTTCAAGGCTCAATGTTAACGTAGATCACTCGCTTATAGCGATGTGATAATATGTGCTGGACCCGATATGGATCAACACTCCCATGCATAAAATTTCAAATCCACATCCCTGTATCTGCTAAGTGTTTAGTGTGATTTATCTGCGTAAAAGGCATTCAGTGATAAACAAGTACACAGGGGTGATGATATATGGGTTCCACAGGCCCGATAGCATTAACACTTCTACCTCCGATAGTGTAAATGCATATATAAACTCTGCCTTTCCGCTCTAATAGTGTATTTGCATATATGTATGGCTTTATGCCACTGATAGTGCATATAGACCTACATACATGAGTTTTATGAGTTTTGGCCTCTGATATGTGAGTTTGTGGCATATATTGCTCCCTATAGTGTAAATGCATCCATATATATGATATATGCTCCCAATAGTGTATTCCTTTGGAATTCTTGCTCCGATAGCTCCCGATAGTGTAAATGCATCCATATATATGATATATGCTCCTGATAGTGTTATTTGTAGCATATATGGCTCTCGATAGCTCATTTTCATGCATATGACGCTTTTGTGGCATACATTGCTCCGATAGTTCCCGATAGCTCTGCCTACTTCCTCCATTGCTCTGATGGCTCTATTTTCTTCATTGTGGCTCCTCTAGCTTAGTGGTGTCTTTCAAAGACCTCCTCTTATACTTCCATACCTTGATGGCTTCTTCCTTTTCCGATATGCCTCTCTTGCTCTGATATTCTATAATATGCTTTGATATGCCTCCTTTGTTAACTCCTCTAACTTATGGCTTAGTTATCCTGATGCCCTTGCTCCTATCTCTTCATGGATCTGCTTTGCTTCCCCTTGGCTTCATATCATCATATAGTATCTAGAATATTTCCATATTGACATCAATGACAACCTAGGTCAGCAAGTGCAACCCTTAGTTGAGGTAGGAGCAAAGCCACGAGCAACTCGCGGTGCTATCCATTTGTTAAGTTCATATTAGCTTCGCCGATTTTACAATTCAGTCTCTAATCCAACTCCCAAGGTGTCTCACCTAGTTTCATTGCAATTTCTTTGAACCCCACAATCGACTGCACCTCAGATTTAGGCCTACTGAACTCTTTATTCAACATGGTCTGGATCTCTGCCAACCCAGCGTTTGGGTTATCATTAGAGTACTTGATGTACCAAGTTAGCGTGCAATCCTGCAAAGAACTAAGCAATGTTGCCTTCTTTACATGATCATATATGACACCCTGAGCTTCCCATACAACTTCTACGATGAACCATAACTGGTCCGGGTCCTCATATCCCAAGCCTTTAAACAATGGTAGCTTCACTTAATATGCCATGTTGAACTAGGGTGGAGGAGGTGGTGGTGTGGGCAAAGTCACAGGTGATGGTGGGGAAGGTGGAGGTGGTGTGGGTGGAGGTGGTAGTCGCAGGAACCCTTGTTTTATCAACTGAACTACACTTCACCGAGAAGCCTGTGCTACTCCCTCTTCGTCACCTAAAGGAGGAAAAATTAGTGGGCTATACTCAGGACCCTTTCTTCCTTCATTCCTATAAGTCTGTCCACTTTGCATAGCTATGAACATCAAGGTAGCTGCATGTACCATTTTTCACACAATAACATCTTACTCCAAGTATTTAAAGACTTCTCGTACTTACCTCGTGAACCTCTGAAAAGGCATCACTCCGTCTCGTTGTAATTGGCTGAGGTATCGACCGCGAATTCTATCACAAACCCTCCTATGATATGATTGAGCCAATGATCGACAGCACAGGTGATCTTATCCTCAAAGGCTTCCAATATTTGTACAAACTCTGGGGTCCAAACAATAGGACCATTAAGCCTCCAGCTTCCTTGGCTATCTGCTAGCTTCGTGATCCACTTGTATAACTCAACTGGAAAGGAACAAAAAAAGATGTCATGGATTTTTGTATACAAGTATCTACCTAGCCATTGTTCCTTTGTCAGCCATGGATTTTTGTTCTCCTATGTTGCGAATTCATGGATCTTCCTATCCAACCAGTCTTCGATCTCTTTCTTAGTTGGATTCCAATGATATGACATCACACATATCTCATGCAGATTACGGTCCCAACAAAAAAACCATTTGTTGGCTTTGTGGGCCCTGACCTAAGTTCAACGTTAATCAGCCAAACAAATCACTACACTACTGGCCCTTTCGACATTAGCCCACAGAGCGCAGACCAAAGTCTCACCCGAAGCAGTATGGGGGGATGTTGGAACAAAGTTTCTGCACCGTTAGATGATTGTGATGTCAGTTTATACCTCTTTCTCCTGCCTTCGTGCATCGCTAAGATTTATGGCTTGATCGATCTACACCCTATCCTGCCCCTCAATACCTCTGCAAAGGTGTATGATTGGCCTTCATGTAGCCCTAACCCGCGGTTTAGGTATTTTCGCGCTGCTATGAAAATGCATTGTATAGGTTCCTATTGACAGGGTGAATGTTCGCTATGCCAACAAGGAGAACTAACCCGATTGCGCAACACAATTAGATTTGCTCCATTTGGAATGGCCAGTTCCAACAGGTTTTAAAGGATCCCATACTGTTATAGGTGTTGAAAGATTGCTTCTTGGAGGAAGACTTCAATTAAATCAACAAAAGAAACAGCTAAAATATATGTATCAATTCCTATCTACACTAATTTTAACTACTTATGCTAATCCTAACTATTCCAATATATCCTGCATGAGCATAAGAAAAGAGATTAAACATCATATATAGATTCCAAGTCCAAATGAATCAATTAATGGTTCACAGATGAACACGGTTGTATTAAATCCTAATTGCAATCCAATTACTTATACAAGAATTCACATTCCTTTCTATACAAATAACACTTGCAACTGATGTTTAACAAAGTTTCGAATCAACAACTTTTCATGAGTTAACCATGCTATTGAATTATATTCAAATAGTTAGAAATAACCATGAACTATATGCTATCAATATGCACAAAGCAAAAGACATTTATCTTTATGCCAGCAACAACACAGTGATTCTAAACACATGAAAGAAAGAAAATAGATCTAAAAAAAAGGCTCTTTCTCAACCAAACAGTCTTCTTTATTCACAAAAAATAAAAATTGTTCTGCCCAAAAAAAGTCCTCCTCTCCTATCTGAATGTAATACTTATGCCACTGAAAATGACTCTCGATCTTCCCTTAACTTTTTGCCTACCCCTGTTCTTTTCAATATGCAAATTAGAATGCAGAGACATAGAACAGTTAGTGTCGCTGCTAACACATAAAAGGTATATTTGCTATGATGCTTCCTCTTGACATGGAGCATGCCTCCATTATGCATTATGGCGGTTCATATCCCTTTCTGCAAAACATGCCTCTGTAATATCAACACCGGCGGTGCAGAGGCATCATCTTGATATCATTCGCCTTTATCCGTTACTGGGTCCACTCGAACTTGCTTCCAGAAATAATTCATATGAGAAATATGACAAACATGCTCACAAACAAAACTTTCATTCAGCCACAATATCTATTTAATCTCACAATGCAGAACAACTATGATTATCAACCCACAGAACCTGCTGTGACATGTATTTCCTTTGCGCATAATATTCATTTTTACCCAAGGATTACTTAATCAATGCATCCAAGGTGGACCATTCACTTTATGGGATTTTCCCTTGAAAACCCATACCATAACCTTTTATCGCAATACACAGGAAAACACAGGAAAACCTGGGCCGAGCCATAAGGCCGAACTTCAAATAATATATATCGGGGCGTATAATTATTTCCAGGTCTACCATATCACCCTTTATCATATTGCATGGGCTTCACTTTCGCCAACCACCAATTGCAATTAGCGATAGAGGAAAGTGGACACGAAATATATATGTGTCTTGGTTCATAATCCCTTCGGATCCACCACATAAGATTTCACTTTGAAAACCCCAACCACAACGTATTATCGCAATACATGGGAATACATGGGAAAACCCCCAGTCGACCATAAGGTTGGACTTGAAATATTATGCACCCGGGTCTAAAGTTATCGTCGGGTCTGCCCATCGCGTCACGCCTTGTGTTTAAGCCTTGGGCTCTTCCTATTACACCTTGCAATAGGCCTGACCCGAAATATATATGTGCCATGGTTAATAATTTTGGTGGGTTCGCCATATTGCGTCACGTTTTATAGATAAGCCTTGGCTCTGCTGATTACGACATGCGATTGGGTTGTAGACTCAAAAATGTATATGATGCATTTAATAATATCGGTGGGTCTGCCATATCGGGGAGCACCTTGTGTATGGACCTTGGGTTCTACCGACCGCGATTTGAGATCGAGGTATGTGTTTTGTTTAATAATCGTGGTGGGTTTGCTAATCACATCGTGCTTTATGTACATACCATGGACCCTGCTGATTATGATAAGCGATGTAGCGGTAGATCCAATATATATATATATATAGACGTGATTAATTATATTTGGAGTCTAGAAAGTTGTCGCATATCAGATGCACAAGGGGAATGCGTAGTGTGTTAGAAAATTATATATTACAGAGGAATGGAACACATAAAATATGCATAAAACAAGGGAGACATAGATATACATGGTTCACTGAGTTTGGGCTACATCCATGGAGAAACAACCAGTCCTTCCTTTTATATTATCTAGCAAACATTAAAGAGATACAACCTATAGCAGATCCGCTATAACACCCTCTTCGCTCTCAATCTCCTCTCTCTTCCTCACTCAGAATATAGAGATACATAAACGCAATACAATTCCCTCATATATAGCGAGGGGTTTCCTTCTAAGGCAAAAAACCCTAAATTAAACATAACTTCTACCATCAGATCATCCGCCTAATGAACGACCCAGATTGACTAGAAATTACTATACTTTTACAAGGAAATTTTACATCTATTTTTAGCTTCGAGGGCATTTCCCCTGGACCCCTGCTAAGAGACCACTGGCCCCTGGACCCCCCAGCAGGGTGGGATCAGCCCCCCCGAACCCCTGTAGGGGGGACAAGCCGCCCCTCACACCCCCCTGCATGGAGGGGTGTATAGTCTTCCTAGGGTATACATCCCACTGAAACCTTTAAATACAGAAGATAATAATGCCCCACACCCAACAATCTCCCACTTGGAGACTGATTTTAGCAACTCCACCACTGCTTCATTTGCTAGACAATGACTCCACTTTGGACCTAGTTGTTTCTCATCTTCTTCATCATACTTGAAAACCAATTGAAACTGAGCATATTCTTAGTTTCTCCCTGGTTACAACTTTTGTTAACATATCTGCAGGATTTTGGCTAGTGTGTATCTTTTCCAGCTTCAATTGTCTATCTTCTAATGCTGATCGTATGAAATGGTAGTTGAGTTGTACATGTTTAGTCTTGGAATGAAATGCAGAGTTCTTTGCAAGATGTATGGCACTCTGGTTGTCACTGTATAACCTACTCAACTCCAGCTCTTTACCTAATTCATCCAGAAACCTTTGTAACCAAATCATTTCTTTACTAGCCTCTGTAGCAGCAACATACTCTGCTTCTATTGGTGAGAATGCAACAACACTTTGCAGTTTTGAGACCCAACTTATAGCTATTCCACCTACAGTAAATACATATCTTGTAGTGCTTGTCCTGTTACCTCTGTCACCTACCATATCTGCATCAACATATCCCTGTAGAGAAATCTTTGAGCCACCAAAGCATAATGCTTGATTTGTTGTACCTATCAAATACCTGAGAATCTACTTCACCACCATCCAATGTTATTTTCCTGGATTATTCATGTACCTGCTTACAAATCCCACTCCATGTCCAATATCAGGCCTTATGTAGACCATGGCATAAATTTAGCTTCCAACTACTTATGCATATGGAACTTTAGACATATAATCCATGTATTCTTGGGTCTTTGGACACATCTTCTTTCTTAATTTGAAATGGCTAGCCAAAGGTACACTAACTGGTTTTGCATTCTGCATATTAAAACTTTTCAACACCTTTTCTGTATACTCACTTTGAGACAATGTTAATTTGTGATTCTTCCTACCTCTAGTTATTCTCATACCAAGGATTTGTTTTGAAGCAACAAAATCCTTCATTACAAATTAGTTTGCTAATTTCCTTTTGAGCACAGTTATCTACTGCATGTTATAATCTACAACAAGCATGTCATCTACATACAATAACAATATAATATAGCTACCATCATTTTTCCTTTTGAGATAAACACAATGATCAGAGTGACATCTAGTATAACCTTGTTCAGACATAAACCTATCAAATTTTAGATACCACTACCTTGGAGCCCGTTTTAAGCCATACAAGCTCTTCTTCAACTTGCACACTAGTTTCTCCTTCCCTTTTACCTCATATCCTTGTGGCTGTTGCATATATATCTCTTCCTCCAAATCCCCATGGAGAAAGGTTGTCTTTACATCTAACTACTCAAATGCAAATCTTTCGGCTGCTACTAGAGTTAGAATAGTTCTGATTTGAAGTCATTTTCCCAACAGAAAAATATCTCATCAAAGTCTATACCCTTTTTCTATGCAACCCCTTTCACCACAAGTCTAGCTTTATACCTTTTTCTACCTCCATCTTCTTCCTTCAACTTATAAACCCATTTATTCTGCAATGTTGTTTTACCTGAAGGCAACCTAACTAAGTCCCAAGCCTGATTATGTGCTAATGAGTCCATCTCTTCTTTCATGGATTGCTCCCACTTCTTCCTGGTTTCTACCTGCAGTGCTTCTTCATAACATTATGGTTCACCAAAATCAGTGAACAATACATAATATAACGAAGGAGAATATTGTTCAGGGGGTCTACTTATCCTAGTAGATCTTCTAACACCACTTTCAGGTGTTTGAGTCGCTTGTTGCTATTGTAGTTGTTGTTCTAGCTGTTGATCATTATGATTTTCAGGCACCTTTACTTTTCCTGTGATATCGTCAAGCACTGTGTATTCTTTATTTTCTTTTTCCTGTTTCTTTTCCTAGAGCTGATCCTTATACAAAACCTTTTCATTGAATATTACATCTCTGCTCCTAATAATTTTATGCTTTTCATAATCGTAAAGAAATAACCAAAATCATTAACACCATATCCAATAAATGTACATTTCTTTGATTTTGCCTCAAGCTTTGTTTTATTTTCTTTATTAATGTGGACAAAGGCTTCACAACCATCAGTCTTTAAAAAAGAGTAGTTTACCTTTTTACCTGTGCATACTTCCTTTTGAATACCATCATCTAAGGAACTTGAAGGCCCTCTGTTTATTAGATAAACAACAATATCTACAACATCTGCCCAAAATTGTAAAGGCAATCCTATATGCAATCTCATGCACCTTGCACGCTCCATGATTGTCCTGTTCATCCTTTCTGACATGCCATTTTCTTGTGGTATTCCTGGAACTGTCTTCTCTTTCTGAATTCCATTCTCAAAACAGTACCTATCAAATTATTTGCTGTAATAGTCACCTCCATTTTCTGATCTGATACACTTCAACATTTTTATTGTCTCATTTTCAACCAAAGCTTTCCATTTCTTCAAAGTATCAAATACATCAGATTTATTTCGAATACAATAAATCCAGGTTTTTTTGGTTGCTTCATTAATAAAAGTAACATAACAATGAGAGCCACCAAGAGATGATACCTGAGTAGGTCCCCATACATATGTATGCACAAGCTCTAATTTTTCACTCTTCTTTTCTTTCCAAACTCTAAGGAATCTAACTCTCTTATGTTTTCCATAAACACAATTCTCACAAAATTTTAAATCAACATGCTTCAAACATGGCAAAAAGTTTCTTGAGTGAAGAATATGCATCCCCTTCTCTCTCATGTGCCCAAGCCTATGATGCCACAATGATGTATCTTCTCCTGTAGAGGTTAAGGAATTAACAGAATTAAAAATACCATTGCATAAATACAATGTACCAACCTTTCCTCCTTTTTCTATTTCCAGGGATCCTTTAGTGACTTTCCAGGTTTTATTTGTGAAAGTAGTTACGCAACCTTCACCTCCCAAATTCCCTATTGAAATCAAATTTTTCTTCAGATCTGGAACACGCCTTATCTCCTTCAATAGCCATTGATTTCCATTCTACTATTTTATGAAAACTGTACCCATTCCAATGATTTTACAGGGTTTATCATCACCCAATCGAACTTGTCCAAAATCTCCTTGAACATAATCATGAAAATGTTTCTTATCAGGTGTGGCATGGAATGAGGCCTCTCAATCTACCACCCAGGCATCAATAATAATTTCTAATGAAAGAATCAAAGCATCTTGCAACACATCACCTATTACATTCGCTTCATGATTAGTTTCTTGTTACGCATCTCCTTCTTTTCTGTTGCAAGACATGCAGTCTTTCTTCAGATGTCCTTTCTTCTCGCATTTCTAGCACACTATCCCCAATTTGGACTTGGATCTACCTTTTCTTGACTTACTGTGATATTTTGGGCTCTTTCCTTTTTCCATTTTTCTTCGCCTAGTCTCTGCACTCAAAGCATTACCTGATGTCTCACCAGAGCTTTTCCATTACATTTCCTCGCTAAGGATTGCACCGACAACATCATCAAACTTTAAAATACTAGATCCAAAAACATAGTTTCTAATGGCCATAACTAAACCATTCCATCTTTCTATTAATGAGCACAGAAATAATAGAGCCCTAACTTCATCATCAAAAGTTACTCGTACAGAACTTAACTGACTTGTAACTGTATTAAAATCATTTAAATGATCAGCAACAGATCCACCTTCTGACATCTTCATATTAAATAAATGCTTCATAAGAAATACCTTATTTGAGGCCGAGGGTTATTCACATAGTTTGGCCAATGCCAACATTAAACCCTTTGTTCTCATTTCCTTTGAAATATTAAATGTTACCGATGCCGCTCGGCACAACTGTATAGTTCCAAGTGCCTTTCTGTCGAGAATATTCCATTATGTGTCTGTCACACTTGTCGACTTCTTTGTCTTTCCGCTCAATGGTAGGTACAGATCTCTCTGATACAGATAATCTTCCATCTGCATCTTCCACAGCTGGTATTTTTTGCCATTGAATTTTTCGACCCTAAACCTACCATCTTTCACCATTGCTCCCACTCGAACCAGGAACCCTTCTCTCTTGTGAGTTTATCAACCAAATAGACCTTCAGCTCTGATACCAATTGTTAGAAAATTATATATTACAGAGCAATGAAACACATAAAAAATTGAAGAAATATAAACAAAGAAAATTCATAAAACAAGAGAGACTCAGATATACGTGGTTCACCCAGATTGGGCTACGTCCACGAAGAAACAACAAGTCCTTCCTTTTATATTATCCAGCAAACTTTAAAGAGATACAACCTATAGCAAATCCGTTGTAACACCCTCTTTGCTCTCAATCTCCTCTCTCTTCCTCACTTAGAATATAGAGATACATAGACACAATACAATTCCCTCATATATAGTGATGGGTTGCCTTCTAGGGAAAAAACCCTATATTAAACATCACTTCTACCGTCAGATCATCCACCTAATGAACGACCCAGATTGACTAGAAATTACTATACTTTTACAAGGTAATTTTACATCTATTTTTAGCTTCGGGGGCAGCGCCCTTGAACCCCCACGGGGGGGAAAAGCACCCCTTGCACCCCCCACGTGGAGGGGTGTACAACCTTCCTAGGGTATACATCCGGCTAAAACCTTTGAATACAGAAGATAATGAGGCTCCACACCCAACATAGTGTGACTATAGAAATTGTGATATTGCAATAGTGATAAAGGTAGGCATAGGGAAATGTGTAAAGATTGAAAAGGTGTGGAAAGGTTAAGTTAATGATGTTTGCAAATTATTTATGTTGTAAAAGCGTTGAGATAAAAATAAGGATTTGATAGAAGGTTTTGTGGGTTGGATCCCAAAAAAACCATAGTAGAGAGTGGGGGGTTGGTGAAGGTTTATGAGGATTGAAAAGGTCTTCATGAAGGATATGAATGAAGGTCTAGAAAGGGTTAGAGATGAATCATGCGTCAGAAATTTTTTAAGGGGGGCCTAACCATTAAGAATTGGAGATTTGACTCGTCAAAGAGTTAGTATCCCTTAGATAAAATAGATCATTCAGAGAAGTGAAAGATAAAACTTCTAGGGGGCCCATTCAAATTTTCTACCAGAGCATGTTTTAATAGGGTGGTGGTTGTGGACACAACAAATGGAAAATTGCTGGGCAAACTAGTCATCTCTGTTTCCAGATAAACCTTGGATTAGTAGAACATCTGGGTGTGAAGATAAACTTGAAATGGAAATTGTATAGATGGATAGGCATATGATCCACTTAAACATTAATTGCTTCAGGTGGGATAAAGACAAATAGCTTCAACTTACTGATAGGGTTTTGACAGGAATTCTCCAATGGTAGTATTATGGGATTTATTGATCCTCCTTTACCTATTTTATACTTTCAAAAATCCTTTCAGGGCCATCACCGGTCTACCAATACCTATTTAGGTGTGTACCTCAACTCTTTATTGCTCATCAATCTTGATGTAGATATATTTATCTGCACTTTATGTAAGAATTTTAGTGCTATACTTTCGTGTGATTGAATGGGGTGTATTCATGGATTATGCCATATTTTTAAACTGCTTAAGAAAGCTTGGATTTGTTGTGTCAGCCGGTACTCTGAGTCCAGCAACAGTCCCTACTCTAACCAGCTTCCCAAACAACCCATCCTTCCATATTGGCACAAGGACTTGACATTTCATTTTCTTTTAAATAAGTCCTTCTAGTTTTAGGCACAAGGACTAGAGCACAATTGGATTTGCCATAGGGTATATGAAAGTGAATTTAACCCATTAAAGGAGGTTTACTTGTAGATGACAAGTATTGGAAAACTTAGTGTGGTGGATGGGACCAATGGAGAATGGCTACAAACCTTACAAGCAAGTATAGGCTAGGTTTGAGTGGGATTTTTAAAAATGTAGTGTTCCGCCATGCCAGTCTAGTTGTGGTTACACATTTTTTGTTTTATAAAGATTCCCCAAAATGCTCTAGGTATCTAGGTTATCAACAGATCCTACCTAGTTCCCAACATATTCTAATGAGTGTCTTCAATACAAATTCCACCATTGATTTTCCAGTTCTCATAGGCTCATTGAAGTTCACTTGATTTGTAAGGTAAAGGCTAAAGGTGGAGAATGATGGAAATCTGAAGAGAGTCATAAAAGGTGAGAATGAAACCAGAGGACTGTAATTAGTTGGCTAAAAGGACTGAAATTCAAAACTGAAAGAAAAAAAAACTTTGTGGAAAAATAAGAATAGAATGAATGAAAATATAACTAAGCTAACAACAAAATAAAATAAATTCTAACCTACTCATGAGGTAACCACCATGTGGTGGCTACTGGAAGTATCTCCTAAGATGTTGGCCATTAACAAGGCGTTTTTCAATTTCTCCCTGTAAAGTTTCCAATTTGTAAGTTCCCTGACCAATTTTTTCCACAACTTGGAATGGGCCCAACCATAATTGTTTGAATTTAGTGTGTTTACCTTTTGCTCACTCAACTTATCCCATTCAGGACTAGCTCTCCCACTTGGTAATCTTTATCCCCTACCAGATGGTGATCAAACCATTTATTCATAATCATTTGGTGATTTCTAAATTTATTTCTGGCTTTATCTCTCAATTCCTCCAACCTCGCCAATTGGTTGATCCTTTTTTGAACTAAGGCTGAAGGGGTTCATCTTGAGGCTTGGGAGAGCTGTAAAGAGGGAAGGGTAATGTTAGGAGGCAAGATGAGTTCCTATCCATAGATGAGGATGTATGGGGAGTTTCCTAATGCTACTTTTGGGGTGACCCTACCAGCCCAAAGGGAATTTGTCAGAGCGTTGTGACAATTCCTTTGGTTGTCAGTGACAGGCTTACAGATTATGCAGATGACATTTTTTATTTGAGGACACTACAACTCCATTTCCCTAGGGGTAATAGTTTGATGCATACCTTATGCGGATTGATTTATCAATAGCATATTCAGTCAATTTCAGTGATGAAAAGTAAGAAGCATTTCCAAATATGAGAGCGTTAAGGATGCCAAACCTGTTGATAATGAAGTTCTCAATAAATGATATTACCTTGTCTTCATTTACCTTCCAAACTGAGATGGCTTCGGTCCATCTGGTGAAGTAGTCGGTCATCGTGAGTATATAATGTTTTTGTGAAGAGTCCAGAGCGATCTCGCCTATGACATTTAGGCCCCATTACTGGAAAGGGCGATAAACCATAACGGGCCTGAGAGGAATGACTGGCTTTCTTTCTCATCCTTTGGCAGTTTGACATACCTTGCATTTCCGAGCATAGGCATGCGAGTCTCTAAACACTGTGGGCCAATAATATCCAGCCCTTAATATTTTGTGAGCAATGGTATCTCCTCCATAGTGACCACCTATTGGGCCATCATGCATTTCTTTCAAGACGTGATTGGCATCATCCTTCTCCAAACACCTCAGCCACACTCCATCATAATTCTTTCTGTATAATGTGCCATTGGCAAAGTGATATTGATTATATTTCAATCTAAGTGCTCTCCTTCTTGATGCATTCATATGCTCAGGACATGATCCCCGTGTTAGATAGAAACGTATGTCATAATACCATGACTCAAGGTCCAAAGGGACTTCGGATGTTTTGTGCTCATATATTAGTGTCTCATTAATCCATAGGGGCTCCTCCCTGAATTCTACTTGTGCATTTTTCATGCTCTGCCATTCTGATTATTCAGACGCCTCTTCTTTATCCGCCAAAGCTTCTGCTGCTAGCCTACACAATCCCTACCCTTGAACCATCTTCACTGGCTTAATCTCGAGGTCATATTCTTGAAGAGAGGTGATCCAATTCCCTCTTCATTCACCCATTTCTTTCTGCACAAAGAGGACTCTTACAGTAGGATGGGGATTGATTACTTTAGTCTTGGCCTTTAATAAGTAAGGGCGGAAATTTTTTACGGCTTTAAAAACTGCAAAACCTTGTTTCTCCACATCTGAGTAGTTCAGTTCTACTCCCTGAAAATTAGAGCTCGTATAAGAAATAGGGACTTCATAGCCATCATCATCTTTCTGGGTGAGGATGCGGCATATGAAACATCAGAAGTGAAAGTGTACAAGAAGAGTTCCTTGTCAAAAATGGGGATAACCAATGTAGGAGCTTCTGCGATGGCCTCCTTAATTCGCTGAAACAATTTCTTGGCTTCATCGCTCCACTTATACACAACATCTTTCTTCATCATGAGCTACATGGTAAGCACTATTTCTGCGAAACCTGAGACAAAATTCCTAACGAAATTAATCTTCCCGAAGAAAGATTACATTTCCCTTTTATTTGCAGGGGGCTATATTCTCATGATAGTTTCTATTCTTTCAGGATCAATAATAATCCCTTCTTTAGAGAGGATATGGTCCAGTAGCTTTCCTTCTGTAACTGCGAAAACGATCTTCCTGGGGTTCAATGATATTTTATACCTTTGGCATCTTTTGAAGATCTGTTTCAGGTGGTAGATATGATCCCTTTGGTGGTACAAATACACAGTAATGTCATCGATGTAAACCACTACTGATCTGTTAATCAATCCTCGGAAGGTTATATCCATAGCTCTCTGAAGTGTGGCACCCACATTAATGAGTCCAAATGGCATTTTACGATATGTGTAAGTGCCCCATTTAGTGTTGAATGTTTTCTTAAGCTGATCTCCATTTGAAACCAACACTTGATTATATCTTGAAAACCCATCCAACAGGGACAACATTTGAGACCTAGAAACGCACTGAAGAATGTGTTCCATAGAAGGAACGGGATAGTTATCTTTCTGCGATGCTTTGCTCAGGTTTCTAAAATCTATAAATAGCTTGATGTATCCATTTATCTTTCTTATAGGCACAAGATTAGCTACCCAACAAGTGTGTTTGATGGGGAAAATGATTTTACCATCCATCATTTTGTTTAATTCTTTCTTTACCAACGACTCCAGGCTTGGATGCATCTTACGAAGCTTTTGTTGGTAGGGCTTAACACCATTTTCCAAAGGAATTACATGTTGCATAACACTGGTATCAAAGTTTTTTAGGTCACCATATGTCCATGCAAAGACATCCTTGTACTCTTTAAATATCTTGACAAATGCAGCCTTTTCTTGTAGAGAGCACCCGAAGCCCAAATTAACAGTTTTTGGGTCTTCTTTGGTTCCAAGGTTAACCGATTCATACTTCATGGATGAGCTATGCATTTTATAGTTGGTCGGCTTCCTGAATTTATCATGCAGGTCATACAAGTGCTCTATATTGATGTTATCAACCACAGATGGTCTAAAAATCAATTCAACATAACATTTATTCTTCTTTAATCTAAAATCAGGCAAAAGTTTTGTAGCCATACCAACGATCAGATCGGCATATTGGTTTTTCTCTCGAGGTATGTATGTGATATTTAAAGAATCAAAACTGTCAATTAAGCTCCATACCTCATGTTGGAATCTTACTAGGTGTCGCGAATTGCAGTGTATCATTTTCCTTACCTCGTCCATAATTATCTGTGAGTCACCAAAAACTTTAAGATTTTTTACCTTCATATCAATGGCTTTCACCAGGCCCTATAGAAAGCCTTCATATTCTATCATGTTGTTGGTGCATACGAACTCCAACCGACTGGCCTTCAGATGTTGATTCCCTTGTTAGTCAATGAGAATTCTCCCAGCACCTGCACCTTCAAGGCAGTTAAAGCCATCAAAATAGAGTGTCCAAAATATAGAATCTAATGGTACATCGATTGAACTAATTTCTATGAAATTAGTCCTATCATCTACTATAATACAGGATAATTCATCAATTGGATTGCAGGGGAGAGCTTCCAAATGTGTGTTTGTCATAGATTCTTTAATTGTCTCTACATGGAATTCTCCGAAATAGGTTTCGATGGCACAACGTTGAAACTATAATTCCCAAGGATAGAGTTAGTATACATTATAGGTTCATTGGGTCCATTTAGTTATGTCACCACATACTTTATGTATCTTTCTAGATTAACCCTCAACATATCACCTTTTCCCTTCTGAGGCAGTAAGAGATGCGACCAATCAGTTGAGAAATATCCATTTAGTTTTGCTGACCAGTCCCTACTAAGCAGCATTCCATAAACCTCGGGTATGTCGACTACAACTATATCAATGACTTGTGTGTATTGTGGTTTAGTAGCCATCTGGATCAACACATCTTTTAATTCCCCAATTACTTTCACAATTTTCCTGTCCAATTCCATAATTTGAGATCTAGTTTTCTTGGGTATCACATGAAGTCTTTTAGCAATAGTGTAAGGCATCACAGTCGACAAGGCACCTAATTCTACCGAGCAATTTTGGACATTCATTTTGAAGATTTCAAGTGTTGGGGGGTTCGATTCATTTTGCATAGAGTGGCTTCCATAGTTGATGGGGTTTGGGCTATACTCGGGTACTAACAGGTCTGGACGCCGACTTCTTGGTTTGACTTCTAGGGATGGTGGGAGTTTTGCAATTCCGTCCATTCATAGCTTTCAAAAGCAAGTCTCTTTGCTGCGTTAACTTTAACAAATCGAAGTATGTAATATTAGCTCAGGATTTCTTAAGATCATCCAAAATATTGTAATCAATGTTATAAATAGGGTAGGGCAGAGTAAACATACTTGTTTTTCCACTCTTAGATGGGAGTTTATCATTTTGAGTCACCTTCGTTGCAGTCAAAGGTGTATTATCTTCATCAAGATAGTTTGCAACTGCGATACTCTTGGAATCTCCACTAGGTTTACCCTTCTCAACAACAACTTTGGGAGTAGATTCCTTCAAAAGGCGAACATATTTCTTTGTCTGGTCTACAAACTTCATCACACCCGCAAGTGGTCCTTTACTTCATGTATGGATTTCATTAGTGTGGATTCCTACCATACTATCTCCTTCATCATTATCGTTCTCATTTGTATAGAAATCCCACTATACATTGATTTGAGATTCTTCGTCCAAGGGCTCTTCTAGTTGGTATGCTTCCTCATTTTCTTGTTCTAGCTCTAGCTCCACAATAGGTTCTTCTTTGTTAAGGAGCGATCCGATAAGAGCCAACTCTTCCGTATTTAATTTCCCTTCATTTGGTGGAGTAGGAAATGCAAGTTGACCATGACCACCTTCTATCTTCTTACAATAGAAAGGTTTGAAAGGTTTTCTATTGTTATAATCTCCTCCATTCCCACTTGTACTCTCTCAAGAATTTGTTTTCATATCAATGACTCTGTTTGTTAATTTCTTAATGATCTAATGCAAACCTTCCACATCTATGGTGTCCCTTTCTTTTCCCTCAGACACTTTGTTATCACTCCCATTATTCTTCTTGGATGACTGAGAGGCTTTCTTCCTTCACTTGTATGATGACATGCTATGAGACTGATAATTTCATTCTCAACTTTTACTGCTTCATCAATAGCACCTTGTAAGGTTTGTGCGTTACTCCTCTTGACCCACATCGCAGTCGGGATGGGGAGAGCAGTGATGAAGAATTCCATGAGCACCTCCTCAGTAGGTCTAGCATTAGCTAGGATTCTATTGAACAAAGTGCTGAACTGGATGTTAAAATCCTTGACCTTTTCTTTGGCTTCCATTTTCAAATAGGATAGCTCTAAAACAAAGGTCGCAGGTGTTTTGTCATCGCCAAACTTGCCTGAAAAGGCCTCTTGAAAGGCAACCCATGAGGTGATCGATCCTATTCTTAAGCTAAAGTACCATATGGAGGCTGCTCCAATCAGGGTAAAAGGGAACAAGTGACATACCACATCTTCATCAGCTACCCCCAACATGTGCATGGCCAGGAAGAAAGAGTGAATATGGTTATCAGCAGTGTCTCTCCACTCAGGGTCGAATTTAGGAAATACTCTTTCTGCATTCTTGGGTAAAGGATGCTGCTGCCCAGGTATCGCCATGGCATCCTGAGCGAGTGATGGAGGGAGTGATCCCGGGGGAGGTGGGAGTTGGTTCCCACCTTGTTGAAGCTAATTCCCATCGGGTTGAAGATGATTCCCACCTGGAAGAGGAACGTTAACCATATTATCGATAAGGAAGTTTTGGTCAAAGGTGTCTTCGAGGTGTTGTTTATTAGGATTTCCCAAATCAGACTAGGGATTACCTTCAGAGAGTGGATCTTCAGGAATTTCTTCCTAGGGAATGTCAATACTTTGCAAGGATTGTAGCACAATATCGTGAAGAGAAGGGGCTACAAATGTCTCTTCATTTATGGAACAGATCCTTGGCTTTCTTTTATTTGTCGGAGGTAAAGAGTGAAAGATGGGGAGCTGAAAGAGGGAACGCCTGATTAAGTATTCTGACTGGTTGTTCCTAAGTGACAGGATACTCCCACATTGTCTCTTCTTCGGGTGACCCAAGGATGAGACTTAGGGGGATCTCTGTTTCTTCAAAATGAGTCTTTTCCAAATGGGAGGAAGGATCTTTTCGACCTTTACGATCCATGAATTAATAATTTTGAGTCCATGCATGACATTTATAGATGTAATCATAAAAATTTGTGGATGGTGGTTTAGGCCCTCCTTCTGGCACCAATTTGTTGACAGGGTGAATGTTCGCTATGCCAGCACGGGGAACTAACCCAATTGTAGACCCCAATTAGATCTGCTTTCATTTGGAATGGCTAGTTCCGATGGGTTTTAAAGGATCCCATAAACTGTTATAGGT
This sequence comes from Pinus taeda, assembly GCA_000404065.3. NCBI lineage: Eukaryota > Viridiplantae > Streptophyta > Pinopsida > Pinales > Pinaceae > Pinus > Pinus taeda. Next base: position 149,563 of record APFE030122106.1, on the reverse strand, counting down.
GTTGAAATATTGCTTCTTGGAGGAAGACTTCCTTTAAATCAACAATAAAAACAGCTAACCTATATGTATTAGTTCCTATCTACACTAATTTTAACTACTTATGCTAATCCTAACTATTCCAATCTATCCTGCAGGAGCATAACAAAAGATATTAAACATCATATATGGATTCCAAGTCCAAATGAATCAATTACTGGTTCACAGATGAAAATGACTATATTAAATCCTAATTGCAATCCAATTACTTATACAGGAATACACATTCATTTCCATACAAATAACACTTGCAACTGATGTTTAACAATGTTTCGAATTAGAAACCTTTCATGAGTTAACCATGCTACTGAATTATATTCGAATAACCAGAAATAACCATGAACTGTATGTTATCTATACGCACAAAGAAAAACACATTTATCTTTATGCTAGCAACAACACATTGATTCTAAAAACATGAATGAAATAAAATAGATCTAAAAAAAAAAGCTCTTTCTCAACCAAATAGTCTTCTTTATTCACAAATAATCAAAAACTATTCTGCCCAAAAAAAGTCCTGCTCTCCTATCCGGAGGTAATACTTATGCCACTAGAAATGACTCTCGGTCTTCCCTTAACTTTTGGCCTTTCCCTTCTCTTTTCAAATACAAATCAGAATACATAGATTTAGAAAATTCAGTGTCACTACTGACATGTAGAAGTTATATATTTTGTGACGCTTCCTCTTGACATGGAGTGTGCCTCCATTATGCATTATGGTAGTTCATATCCCTCTCTGCAGAACATGCCTCTGCAATATCGACACCGATGGTGTAGAGGTGTCATCTTGATATAATGTTCCTTTATCCGTTACCGGGTCCACTTGAACTCACCTGTAGAAATAATTCATATGAGAAATATGACAAACATGCTCACAAACAAAACTTTCATTCAGCCACAATTTCTATTTAATATTACAATGTAAAGCAACTATGATTATCAACCCACTGAACCTATTGTGACATGTATTTCCTTTGCCCATAATATTCATTTCTACCCAAGGATTGCTTAATCAATGCATCCAAAGTGGACCATTCAATTTACAAGATTTTCCCTTGAAAACCCCAACCACATCCCTTTGTCACAATACATAGGAAAACACGGGAAAACCCCAGCCGAGCCATAAGGCCGAACTTCAAATAATATATACCTAGGTGTATAATTATCTTCGGGTCCACCATATCGCCCCTTCACATATCGCATGGGCTTCACTTTTGCCAACCATCGACTGCGATTAGAGATAGGGGAAAGTGGACCCGAAATATATATGTGTGGCGGTTCATAATCCCTTTGGATCCGCCACATAAGATTTCCCTTTGAAAACCCCGACCATAACGTATTATTGCAATACATGGGAATACATAGGAAAAGCCACGGCCGACAATAAGGCCAGACATGAAATATTATGAACCTGGGTCTAAAGTTATCGTCGAGTCCACCCATCGCATCGTGCCTTGTGTTTAAGCATTGGGCTCTGCCGATTGTGCCTTGCGATAGGCCAGACCTGAAATATATATGTGCCACGGTTAATAATGTCAGTGGGTCGACCATATCACATCGCATTTTATAAATAAGCCTTGGCTCCTCTGATTGCAACTTTTGATTTGGCTGCAGACCCAAAAATGTATATGATGCGTTTAATAATATCAGCTGGTCCACCATATCGGAGAGTGCCTTGTGTATGGGCCTAGGGTTCTGCCGATTGCGATTTGTGATTGAGGAGGCGGACCCAATAAATGCATGTGTTGTGTTTAATAATCACGACATCGTGCTTTATGTATATGCCATGGACCCCGCCGATTTCGATAAGCGATGTAGTGGTGGATCTGATATATATATGGATGCGATTAATTGTATTTGAAGTCCGGAAAGTTGTCGCATATTAGATTCAAGAGGGGAATGCATAATCTAACTGTGGAAATTGTGATATCACAATAGAGATAAAGGGAGGCAGAGGGAAATGTGTAAAGATTGAAAAGGCATGGAAAGGGTAAGTTAAGGATGTTTGTAGAGTATTTCCATTGCAAAAGAGTTGAGATAAAAATAAGGATGCAATAGAAGGTTTTGAGGGTTGGATCCCAAAACAACCATAGTAGAGAGTGGGGGGTTGGTGAAGGTTTATGAGGATTGAAACGATCCTGATGAATGATATGAATGAAGGGCTACAAAGAGTTATAGATGAATCATACGTCAGAGATTTGTTAAGGGGGCCCTAACCATTAAGAATTGGAGATTTGACTCGGCAAAGAGTTAGAATCCCTGAGATAAAACAAATCATTCGGAGAAGTTAAAGATCAAACTTCTAGGTGGCCCATTAAAATTTGCTACGAGAGCATGTTTTAATAGGGTGTTGGTTGTGGCCACAACAGATCCCAAGTTATCTCAAGTTTTTTATTTATCTTATCAACCAATTACAATTATCATCACGTAAACTAATATTCTTTCTTGCGTTTAATCAACAAATATAATCACATACATTTGTGCATCAAGTAACCACTATAAAATAAACCCAGATCGCAATATAATCAGATGCATTAATAGAGATAAAATACACAGTAATTGTAGAATACTTCTCTTTATTAATATCATCCAGTTTAGTATAGACTCTATCCACCCTATGCACACAGTTGCAGGGGTCCGCGCACTCAGCTGCAGACTTCCACCCTAGGCCTCTGCGTAGTCAGTTGCAGAACCTCTACCTATGCTAAGACCTGAAACACTTAGACTTATCTACCAAGACTTCCAAAGCTTAATTGATTCTCTAACTTCCTAGAGCTTACTTACATAGCTCTCTTTTATACAATCCCATGGTCTGCGTACCATGGGTAGATCTTTTCAGCCGATTTGACACTTTACAAAATAAGGGCGGAAAACCCTTCATGACTCTTGACACCTTCGCACTCCAGGACCACAAAATGTGGAGACTTTACAAATTTGTTACAAAATTGTCCCAACACATGGGCTTTTAGCCCCAAAAATGCTCGTAGGGGAACCCGTTCGCAACAACAACTTTCTGTGTCTTGCCAATTTCTACGGTAGGTTCATGTTGGGGTTCTCTCATATCACGTGGCCTTTAAATCAAGTCACCAAGGGAAGAGCGAAATGAAATTTATTTTGGTCTGAAAGCCAACAGATGATGTTTGTAGAGTTCAAGCATCGCCTCTACTCTTCACCAGTGTTCACATTACAAGACCTACAACAACCATTTGAAATTGAGACAAATGCCTCTGAATATGCCATTAGTGCAATTCTTACTCAGTAGGTCCATCTGATGGCTTACCATAGTGAGAAACATTCTGAAACAGTCCAAAAGTATCCCGCTTATGACAAATAAATGTAGTCCATTGTGCAGGATTATTGTCAGTGGAAGCATTACATTATGGGGAAGGAAATGTTCATCCACACAAATAACTGACCCCTATAGTCCATATAGACACAAGAGAAGTTGTAGAACAATCACCATCAGAAATGGTCCACATACCTAGAACAGTTCCATTTAAACATTAAGTACAAGAAGGGTAGCACCAACAATATTGTAGACTGCCTCAGCTAACCACCAGTCATGGTATTGATCACTCTTCTCAATTCATGTAGGCACGAGACTTTGGGGTGGTCACATCTTTGCAAGAGCAATCCATAATTCGGCAACACATACTAGATACTCTTGGAAGGTAAGAAAGTTCCAATTTTTCACCTCTAGGATGCACTGTTATGCCACCTGGGACACATCTGTGTTCCTTCAAGTGAGCATGCCAAAATGGTTTAGGAGGCACACTATAGTCAGGTCGTTGGTCATTTTAGAGGAGAGAAAACAGTGGCAGTACTGAAAAAATATTTTTATTGGCTAAACCATCATCGGGATGTTGGGAATTACATTAGATCATGCACTGCATATGTCATTGTCAAACCAATCATCTAGAAGCAAGGCCTATATACTCCTCTTCCTACTCCTATTCGACCTTGGCAATCCATCCCCATGGATTACATGTTGGGCCTACCTTCTACTAACCACAACAATGACTATTTTTTTGTGGTCATCGACAAATTCTCTAAGATGACCATTATGGCGACCTACAAGAAGAGTATTACAGTAGAGGCCACAACTAAGCTTCTCTTTGAGTGAGTGTGGGTACACTTTGGGATCCCACAGTCCATTGTCTCAGATCGGGACAATGGATTCTTGAGTGCATTTTGGTCAATTCTATAGTTGATGCTGGATACCAAACTTACTAGGTCCACAACTTTCCATGTTAAAATGACGGCCAAACAAAGGTCGTCAACGGGATGATCATACACATTCTGTGTGTGTACAACTCAAAGCATCCACGCATATGGGATGAAAGCCTAACTTATGTCCATCACAGCTATAACAAAGCTCTTCATAGCTCAACAAGACACAACCCCTTTCATTAGAGAACTTTTGAGGTCTAAAATGGGCCTCCTAAGCAAAATGTACAACCAAAATAAACTTTATAAGAACCAATAGGATCCAAGCTGATCATGTCAACCATGGGGGGTGATTCACCATTTTTGGGGTAAAGAAATAAAATGATTAAAAAGTAATAAAATAATAAAACTACTTTTTCAGCTTGTATTTTCAACTTATCTCTGTAAGATTTTACTCAAATTTTGAGCAAGAGTACTCGTTGGATGAAAAATTTAATTCCTCATTCAAGGAGTACCCATATTTCATACTTTTGATCGACACTGCTACACAAAAAATGAGAAATACATGAAAAACGTGATTGCAATCATGTTTTTCATGCATTTCTCTTTTTTCATGTAGCAAGGTCCATCGAAAGTAAGCAACATGGCTACTCCTTGGATGAGGAATCAAATTATGCATCTGACGATTGTTCCCACTCAGAATTTGAGTAAACCCATAGTGAGATAAGTTGAAAATACGAGTTCAAAAGGTAGTTTTTTCTTTTTTCCCTCTAAAATTTGATGGCGTAATGTAATCGTATTTTATTATTTCCACTATTACTTTATAATTTCCCTACGAGGCCCATTTTAGGCCTCAAAATTCCCTTAATGCAAGTAGGGCTAGGATTTCATCCATTATGTCGCATTGATGTGGACATACCATTTGTAGCTACTTAGGCAGATTCGACTCACGTCAAATCCAAAGCCAACAGGACTAACAACTTTATTGAGGACATTTAACACATTCGTGAGCAATTCCATGATATATTATACAAAGCCAATGCCAAATACAAACAACACCATGAACAGTATTGGGTGTCGCACAAGTTCCAGGTGGGTGACAAAGTTTAGCTACATTGCAAAAGGAGCACCTCACTAGACCCCACCGTAACCTTTTCCCCCTCTAATATGGTCCATACACCATCACCAAGGTTGTAGGGGACAATGGGTCTGAGATCAACATCCCACCGTTCCTTGTTCTACACCTAGTGTTCAATGTAGACTGCCTTCAGCCATACTTTCCAAAATTGTTGGACACATCCGACATTACAGAACAACTCACACTATGAGAGCTACAATCAGAGTGCACGGAACAAGCCACAATTGTTTAGATCAGTAATATTCACTAACAAAGGATCCAAATATATCGATTTTTCAAATAATTCCAATTCCTTCACTAGGGCAAGTGGTTCACTAGGGACTAGGTTCAACAAAAATTTCCTCACCTCATGGATGCTCTACACATAATGGGGACCATTTCTTCCTAACGAAGGAGGACTGGTCCAGGAGGATATTGGTGTGTACCCACTTATTACACCTATACCTCTAGTCTGTTTCATATGTTTCCTTGTTTATTGCAGTATTAACTATTTTTAGCAGTTTTTCGGGTCCTAATCTTCCAGAGCCATTTTGACCCCCTAAACGATGTTTTTTTAGATCTACAGTAGACCTATGGACATAGGTAGGGGTATGTAGCAAATCATATATTACTCGGAGGGAAATTCACAACAAGGTATTGTATGCACCAAACGGAGATAATATGACCAAGTTATGACCCCGAGAAGTTGGTTGCCCAACTAACCCCAATGGGGCCCACACACTCTTGGAATTCCACCTCGTGGGGATATATTTTTGGCTGTTTAGAGTTTTCCCTTGATGTTAAATAATAAAAAGGCCCTAAAGCCTCATTCTAACATAGTTCATATGCATGTAGCCACCACATCTCTTCTCAGAGATAAGCTACCATCGCTCGAGCGAGTTTATTTTCATTTTTTTTGTAAACATATTTCAGTACTTGATATTAAAGAAATGAAGTGTTATTTAGGCAGATTCGACTCACGTCCAGTCCAAAGCCAACATGAATAACAACTTTATTGAGCACATTTAACACATTCGTGAGCAATTCCATGATATATTGCACAAAGCCAATGCTAAATACAAACAGCACCATGAATAGTATTGGGTGTTGCACAAGTTCCAGGTTGGTGACAAAGTTTAGCTACATTGCAGAAGGAGAACCTCACTAGACCCCATCACAAGCTTTTCCCCCTCCAATATGGTCCATACACCATCACCAAGGTTGTAGGGGACAATGGTTCTAAGCTCAACATCCCACCGTTCCTTGTTCTGCACCTAGTGTTCAATGTAGACAACCTTCAGCCATACTTTCCACCATTGTTGGACACATCTGACATTGCAGAACAACTCACACTAAGAGAGCTACAATCAAACTACATGGAACAAGCTACAATTGTTCAAATCATGGAAACATAGATCAAGAATACTCACCAACAAAGGATCCAAATATATCGATTTTTCAAAGAATTCCAATTCCTTCACTAGGGCAAGTGGTTCACTAGGGACTAGGTTCAACAAAAATTTCCTCACCTCATGGAGGCTCTACACGCAATGGGGACCGTTTCTTCCCAAGGAAGGAGGACTGATCCAGGAGGATATTGGTGTTCACCCACTTATTCCACCTAGACCTCCAGTTTGTTTCATATGTTTCCTTTTTTATTGCAATATTAACTATTTTTAGCAGTTTTTTGAGTCCTGATCTTCTAGAGTCATTTTGACCCCCTAAATGATGTTTTTTTAGATCTGCGATAGACCTATGGACATAGGTAAATATATGTGGCAAATCCTATAGTACTCGGAGGGAAATTTACAACAAGGTATTGTACGCACCAAACAGAGATAATATGACCGAGTTATGACCCCGAGAAGATAGTTGCCCAATTAACCCCAATAGGGCCCACAAATTCTTGGCATTCCACCTCCTGGGGATAGATTTTTGGTTGTTTAGAGTTATCCCTTGATGTTAAATAATAAATAAGCCCTAGAGCCTCATTCTAACACAATTCAGAGGCATGTAGCCACCACATCTCTTCTTAGAGATAAGCTACCATCGCTTGAGCTAGTTTATTTCCACTTTGTTTGTAAACATATTTCAATATTTGATACTAAAGAAATGAAGTGTTATTTCTATTGCATCTCTATATTTAGGGTTATATGCGTAACTTGTTGCATTTTGGTTTAAAGTTTATATTATGTTGATTACTAAATTATAGTAAACCGGTTTAGTTAATGTCAGTTGTACTCATTTCAACTTGTTCAAATAGTTGTTAGAGCTAGTCAAATGTCAATTGTGTAGTGGGACATTAGTCTAACTCAGATATCATACATTTAGTTCATCCATGCAACCTAAATTAGCTCATGCATGCATGTAATTTTAGTTCCTTAGTTTTGGTGGAGATTCCAAGGTAGTGTAACATCAGTGTAAACTAGTTTTGAGTGTACATGTGTTGCATACAATTGATGACTATTCCTTAGGAATTGTGCAAGCAATTTGGAAAAAAATCCTAAAGAATAGGGGCCTAATTTCCTCATAATTATGCAAGGAAATAGGAGCTCGGGTGGGGACATATATTGACTAAGTTTAGGTAAGAGGCTTTCACTTGGTAGAGAGAACAAGTATTTACTTGCAAGAGTTTCTCGGAGTGAGCAAGCATTTATAATCAATTTCTCTATCATTGATTAATGCAATCAAGGTTGAAGAGATTTTTTAGCAGTTTCTTTCCTCTCGATACATCTATGTTCTTATGTATGTGATGCATGTTTGCAAATGTTGTTCTAAATTGTGAATTAATTTCCACAAAGTTGTACATTGAATTGTGGCTCTAGATTTTGGATTAAATTTCTTGAGCAGTTACAATTCTATAACCATAAATGTCTATTACCCCCTCTGAATTAGGTTTCTAAGACGGTTTAGTGTTGGACCGTGGGATGTTGAAGGATTTCAAGCTCCATAATATGTCACTTTTTTATGTCTCAATGGAAGCGATCAATGGGTGTTATTGGAAGCCTATCCCATTGATCCTCGCTAAAAAATAGTGGTTAAAAAATGTTGCACACTAGACTCCTTACCTTAGTAGTCCTCTTCCTAAATGATGGTGTACTCTAAAACCTAGAGGATTTTTCCTTCCTCAATGAGAAACTACTAAATGGATCTAGGCCTAGAGGTGACTCAAGAAAGAATAGAAACCCTTCTTGACACACATGCAACAGTCTCAACAAAACTGGAAAAAAATAAAAAAAATTCTAAAAATTTGCATAACATAAATTTTGACATCGAAAGTGTGTCTGGGCACAGTTTTTCGCTTGAAAAGTGTATTGGGGGGCGCAAAAAATGAGCCAAAAATTGTACTTTGTCTCCAAGCCTTCAGCGCAATAGATCTGTTCTAGATTGTGTCGTCTCCTGCTCAGTTGGTACTTGTGACCTACAGAAAGATGCGAAAACCCACTAGAAATATAAATATGGAGGAAATATGGAGGAAAAATTATGAAAATTGAGAAAGAGAAAAACTAGGAAACAACACTAAAAATGGCTAAAACAACAGTCACCAAGGACCTAAATTACTACACCGGTAAGTGTGCATAAAACCTTTCACTAAAGTTATAGGTGACTTATAACCCCAACAACAAAATTTAGTTGCTCTATGCTTTAGATCTGCAATATCATGTTACAAAAGACCCCACAGTACATCTTTGGCTCAATTAGTTTCAAGTACTCCAACTACGTCTTCACTTTATCACAATCCCATTTGGTAGTCAAGCACCATGCCTACTTCTGGTCTATTTGTTTCAAACGTGGCCTCTCAAATACCTGTATCGACTGTAGTTTCGTTAGTTCCTATACAACTGATAGTCATTATTAGGGAAATTAATGTCCCAATAAGTTCCTCAAATCCTCCACTAAGTGAACGATATATGCCACCACATATCCCACCGCACGGGGGATAATAACTGTTGGCATTATGATACATATGTTGTACTTGATGGCAACCCATTCATTTCAGATGATAAATTATAGTACAGAAAAGTTCACGGAATTTTATGCAGAAAAAAGTTTATTTCATGTGGAGAAAAGTTCATGGAATTTTATGCAAATAAAAGTTTATAAAATTTTATTTCATGTGGAGAAATGTTCACGTAATTTTATGCAGAGAAAGGTTTATTTCATGTGGAGAAAAGTTCATGGAATTTTATGTAGAGAAAAGTTTATTTCATGTGGAGAAAAGT
>APFE030122106.1:120264-134639 GCA_000404065.3 Pinus taeda | reverse complement strand
ACTTGTAATGGTTGATGTTGAATTATATCCTTCCTGACTGATGTATAATTGCATATATTAGATTTCACACTTGTGTTTGTGTTGTTCTCTTTGTGTGTGCAGGTGTCCATTCACGCGGATAGTGGAGGATTGTGACCGGCCAAGGCAAAGGAGCGTGGGCTACGTCTCTTCTACAAACCGAAGCATTAGAACTCAAGTAGGTCTTCATCACCTACCTTTTATTTGCAATTAGGAACTTGTGTGATAACATTGTTTGATTGTTGCTAGACCCGTTCTGGGCTAGTAGGGATCGCCTCTATCTGTAGAGGGGATTTACCTCTCCAACAATTTGGCGACGCCGCTGGGGAGTTTAGCTTGTTGCTTAATTTGTAAACTTAGACGGAGTCTGAAGCACGGCCAGATAGCCTTTGAAACACTATTGCTTTGCAGTAGTGAAGTAGATCAAAGCCGCTTCAGTCGATCTCCAGTTTGGTTTACGGACTGAACAATTTGGAGTTTGTCTTGCCTCTTTGGTTTTCTTTTGTTTGCTTGCTTGGATAAGCTTTTGGAATTGAATTTCTTGCTGCCTCTTGCTTCCTGGCTTTCCTAGATATTGTGACCCAAGTCCTGGACTGTGTATTTTTCTTTTGAAATTGGCAAACTTTGTTAGCGCAGTTTTTCCTTTCATAGTCGCGCTAGTGGCCCTTGTTGCTAACTAACAACCCGCGCCAATCCCTGTTTAGCGCGAGTTGCAGCCTCACAGTCACGCCAGGCCTCTTAGCTTTTTAATCCACTTGTTTGCCTGCTTTCTGAGCTTGGATTTTCATTTTTCCACATCTTTTTCAATTACTGGAGTGTGTTTGATCACTGTTTGACTGGTTCTCAACCTTTGTCCTTCGGGTGTTTGCCTCTCTTCATTGATTTCACACCTCAACCCTAGGGCATCTAGTGGCCGTGTGTGTCGAGCCTTCCGTGGAAGTTTTGGGTTCTTTGATTGTCCAGTTAACTTCGTGATTGCTTTTCACACTTGTTCGGTGATTGTTGAAGTGTTTTTGATTGATTTCCGAGTGACTTGCTCTTTCTTGCTTGGATTTCATTCTAGCCTTGTTTGAGCTTAGATCACATAGCTCGCACAAGCCTTTGTTTTCCTTTCGATTTGGAGAACTGTTTTAGTGTCTTGGGATTTAATTGTGTCTTCATTGAGTGAATTTGACTCTTTTATAAGTGTTATTATCTTTCAAAATTCATTCTAGTGCATTGTGCCTTTGAAAAGAAAAATCAAATAATCTCTTTTGCGTTCAATAGTTAATGGAATAGAAATTTTCGTTATTTGTATTATTGAAAAGAAAAGTTTTGTTTATTTGACATTAGCTGCATTAGGGTGTTTAATTGATTGTGCTCATTTTGTTTGATTGAAAACTATTAACCTTCTTATAGTTAATATTCATCGAACGAAATGGTATTCTTTGGCATATAGCTTGCATCTAGGCAATTGTGAAAGATCACATACGGTAGGACCTGAAATCGAAACTTAACTAAAGATCAACCATAAAATAAACTGAATCAACTTAAAAATGCATTGGAACATAACACAAACATTCTAGAGGTCTGGGCTAGAGACATGCTCCGACGTCATTAAACCTAGTCACTTTTGTTCTCACATTAAGGTTGGGTGATTCCTCCTGGTGTGGTTCGATTGTGGTCTAGTACGGACTTGGGCTCCCACGTACCATCGTGTATATATGGGGAGACTCCACTAGGTTTGCATCCTTGATCCATAGGAAGCCGTGTATGCCGCCTTACAAGCCGTAACACACCGAACACAACATTCGGGAAGATTGACTGCAGTACGAAAAGTCCTTGGTTTTCATATGATTGCCAAGGTGTATAAGCAGTTTTACAGATTGTCTGGTAAACCCCTTGCCTAGTTTCTCCAGAGCAGTCACTTTTTTATCCTTTTCTGACTCTGTAAAAGAAAAGGCTCTATTGAGCATTTGTTACTTCGGGCTCTTGAAACATTCGAAGGCGACTAGAGTCATATTTTGTCCTTTTCTTGACTCTTAAAACATGAAAAGGTCAAGTTGTGTCCCTATGTCATAAAAATTTATCCGGCCACGATAACATTCACCTTGGTAGATCTTGTTTGCGTTTAGTTTTGAGTAGGGTTTCTTATCGTTAGCTTATTTAGGGTCTTTGTTTGATCATCCTGGCGGATCCGTCGATCTCGTCTCCTGTCCCAAGTGACCAAGGGTCTCCATCTTTTGCTGCCCCTGAGATACCAGCTTGTGGTGACACTCTTCCTATTGTTCCGAGTGTCCAACCATTGAACTCTCGTGCTCCAGAGGACGAGCTTTACGACTTGTTTTGGAACCCTGTTTGGGAGCCCTCAGAAGAGGATTTTCCCACTACTCATGTTGGTGTTGCATCTCCGATGGCTTCTTTCGATATGGAGGATACATCTCCTGTGTCGAGTGGGACGCCCGTTATGTCGAGTATTGATACTCCCATTGTGGCTACATCCCCGGTTATCTCTACGCCCTACACTGTCACGCCTCTCGGTATCACAGTGCCAGCGCATTATAGATCTCTAAGGGATGCTATGAACTCAACGACTTCCTCTTCTATGTGGGATCAAAACATCGTCCCTACCATAGGACCGTTTGTTTCCCAAGTTCACCATACTGCTGTTACAGCAGTTCCACCCAATCCGACCGTCTGTGTCGTGTCATCAACTCCAGTTTTTAGTGTCGTTACAACATCTTCTGCTGTCACTTCTGCTGCAGGCCCATCTCGAGGCCCAGTACAAAGTGGTCCATCGACACATACTGCTAGAGTTCTCCATCCCGCAAGTGGTGCCCCTCCTCTTTCTAATGCTATTTCGGCAGGGGGGGCATATTCCCAATACTTGCACAATGTCCAGAACCCAGGCAGGCAAGGCCCCTATTATGATCCTATCAATCATTATTTGTATACCTCCTTGCCCGATGAGCCCTATGTTGAGGCTTCAGTTCCATTCAATGTGGCTTGGGGTACTGCCGGATATGGCGGTGGCCAGTTCCATCCGGGTCAAGGACAGCCATCTCAAGGACCACCCTACCAGGGTCAACCATCTTACTCGCAGCCTAATCATGGGCAGCAGTATTATGGCCAGAGCTACCCAGGTCAACCTGGAGGCTCGCAAGGACAACCCTATCAGGGACAACCTTTAGCCTCTAATGGTCCATCTTATACGTATCTTGGGAAACCTTCTGGAAACCCGGGACAACCCTATGGTCAATAAGGACAACCTGGGCCCCAACAGGGCTACCCTTCGGGGCAACCTATGGGAACCCAGGACAACCTTACGGTCAGCAAGGTCAACCCGGAAACCAACAAGGCTACCCTTCTGGGCAAAGTGGCCAGCCTTATGCACAGCAAGGCCAGCCCACCGCTCAGCAGCCATCTGGTCTACAAGGACAACCTTCGATTGCGCAAGGGAAGCCTATCACTCAGCAAGCTCAACCTTCTGGGCAAATGGGGCCGTCTCAGATCCGACCAGGATAACCTTCCGGCCAGATGGCCCAACCTTCACAAGGATATCCTTCTAGGGCTGCTCAACTGGGCATGCAGATGATTCCTGCTTCGCAGCCTCAACCCGGTTATCGACCCCAGAGTCAAGGTGGGTACCAATCCCACCCTCCTTATTTAGGTGGGTATCAATCCCAACCTCCTTATTCGGGTGGGTACCAATCCCAACCTCCGTATTCAGGTGGGTATCAATCCCAACCTTCTCATCAAATGCCGCCTGGTTCCCAGGCTCAGTATGGATACCAACAACCCCAAGGGAAAAATCAATATACCCCGTATCAAAATTACCAACAGCCGCAGGCCAACCCTTATCAAAATTATGAACAACCTGCAGGGCAGTATGGTAACCAATGGGGCGCTAGGGGGCAGAACCAGTATCAACCATCCGGTTCCGGAAATAACCCTTATGGACAAAATTCTTATGGACAGGGTCCTTTTGGACCTGGTCCATACGGACAGGGCCCTTTTGGACCTGGCCCATCTGGACAAGGCCAGTGGGGGCAACCAACAACTAGATGGAATTCTGGCCCTACCTCATATCCGGGACAAATATCCTTCAACCCACAGCTACCATTTCTAGCGACGTTGGAACTACCCGATGTGTCGAAGTTAACAAATGATCCCATTTTGCATAATCCACAATGGCCACCAGTTCCAACTAAGATATCTAGTGATTGTCCCAAATTTGACGAAAAAGTCAGAGAGGACCCTCAAGCTCATGTAATGACGTATCACTTATGGTGTTCGTCTAATTCATGGCTCGATGACTCGATTCGACTTTGCCTCTTTCAGAGGACTCTCACTGGTTCTGGTGCTAAATGGTATATTGAATTGACCCGCGCATCATTTCAAGATTTTAATTCATTGGCTATGGCATTCCTTACTCACTTTCAGTTACCCATTCGGTACGAGACAGGGACTCACCTCCTTACGTCTCTTAAGCAGGATACAGCTACGCATATTTTCGATCATATACATGAATGGAGGAGGCGTCGCAGGTTGATCAAGTTTTAGATTCCTGGTCAACTCCTCACCGATTGGTTCATGACTTCCTTTGTCCCTAAGATTGCACGGGACATTGCTATGGGAGCCTGCGTGACTGAAGAGCAAGCGATCACACGCGCTCAGTACCTGGACTTAGTTTACTCTCAGTCAGGTACCTTGTATGAGTATTTGCCGGACGCCCCGAGACCCGGTACATCCAAGGCTCTGCCGAAGCCATCTGTCGATGGAGTTATTGGCTCTATCAACCCGGCCTCTAAAAAATCATCTTCAAACCCTGGGAGATAAAGGTCAGGTGCTTCTAACGAAAACACTTCTCAGGGTGGTTCAAATTCTGGTAGTACTTCCGAGGTCAACGCCGTCCAGTCCAGCATAGTGGGCAAGGCCTCGAAAGGAAAGAAAAAGGGGAAAGGAAAAAATAAATCTGAGCAACCTAAACAGGAATCCTCCAAACCTCCAGCCAAGGAAGGAGATAAGCGCAAACCCAAATATCCTTGTCTCATTTGTGAGGAGGATCACTATACTAAGGACTGCCCCAGGTGGTCCGAAGTTAGTCTTTTGTTAAAGGGCGCTCCTGGGGTCCCTGCGGTTCTTAAAGAACCTTTTCCATCTCAGCAGACTCAAATGGTGGCTGATCCCTCTTCTTCTCCCTTTGGTTCCCAAGTCTTCATGGTTGGATCTATCCCCATTCATGTAACGACTCGAGCAAAGGAGTATCCATTGTACGCCAGGAAGGTGCCCGAGGTTCCCTCAAGTGCTCCTTCGTCCAGCTCTGGTCCACTCCATATTGAGAGACCAAGTACTGAGACGACCATCCGACCCCCTCCTAAAGGAGTACTCAGGCGATCTTCTTACAATCCGAATGCTCGTGCTACCCAGCACTATAGCATCGTAGAGGACTTAGCGCAGGCTCCGTCGGCTATGTCCGCCTTAGAAGTTCTCTAGAGCTGCCACCCCTAGAGGAAGTCCCTGCTATCGGCCATCGGTGGCATCAACCCGGTAGATTCAGATCTAATTACCTTCGACCTTGAGAGCCATGTTCCTATACTGCCTCATCAGATCGCTTTTTTCATCCAAGTCGTCATCAATTCCAAAACAATCCATCGTACAGTTATTGATGAGGGCGCATCGACTTGCATTATGTCTATTGCTTGTTGGAAAGCGATCGGGTCTCCGACTCTGAGCCAGTCTCCTACGACTTTGGAAGCTTTCGATGGGAGAGAATCTCGTCCTTATGGTATCCTTCAACGATTTCCAATCACCTTAGAAGGGAAAACCATGGAAGTAGAAGTTGAGGTCGTTGACGCGAACCTCACACACAACCTCCTTCTGGGCCGGAGTTGGACGTATGTCATGCGTGCCGTGGCTTCATCCCTCTTCCGCGTCATTCATTTCCCTCACCAAGGGAAAATTGTCACGGTAGACCAGCTTTCCTTCTTTGCTTCCTCTTCTGAGGGAAATGTACCTTTCGTTGAACATACCTCCATTCCTTTCGAGAGTGTGGGAGCCGGGCTCTCCAAAGAACCCGCCCTTATGGGTGTTTTCTCCCTCCCACCTCCCAACCTCGCCTCTATCTCCATGATTTCGGTTCGTTCTGATCCTTGGACCCTTCCCCCCATCGACCAGATAGAATCGTGGGGTGAGGAGATGCCGTTGAGTCCAGCCAAACTCAACTACATCGAAATTGTTGTTGCATCGACCCCTCATGTTGAACCCGCTGCTTTAAGTGGGGCTCTTGAGTCAGATGATTTTCCCCCCTGGTTTGGAGAATGCACCTCCTCGGATCCGTTAAAGGAAATATTTCCTTCCGACGAGGCCATTATAGAGACCATGTCTCTGGAAGAACGTCCGTGGTCCCATCTTCACCACCGTTCCTCCTTTCTCCCTACCCTCCGGTAAACATTGCTTTGTCTCGAGCGGTTTGCTCCATGTCTCCCTTCACAGCCACTTCAGACGCCCATTCAGATTTATCACACATCGTCTGAAGGGAATTTAGGGAACATCACGTAGACGCAACCCATCGACATCTCTGTTAAACCAGGGATTGTCGAGAACATTTATATAGGAGTCACTTGCACTCCTGAGGAGATTCAAATATATATCGCACTTTTCCGCGAATTTCGTGATGTTTTTGCATGGTCCTACGAAGATATGCCCGGTATCGATACATCCATTGTAGTGCACGATATACATACGTATCTCGGGGCCAAACCTATTCGCCAGCGTTTGCGTCCCGTGCACCCCCGTAAGGCGACAGCTATCAAAGCAGAAGTTGAAAAACTTCTTAAAGCCGAATTTATTTATCCCATCCCACTTACAGATTGGGTCTCAAATATTGTCCCTGTAGATAAAAAACAGGGTACCATTTGTGTCTGTGTCGATTATCGCGAAATTAATCGAGCCTGCCCAAAAGATAACTACCCCACACCATTCATTGACCAACTCATTGATGAGAGTGCGGGCAGTGAAATATATTCGTTTATGGATGGCTTCTCTGGTTACAACCAGATTAATATCGCCCCCGCTGATCAACACAAGACGGCCTTTATCTGTCCGTGGGGCACTTTTGCTTACAAAAAGCTCCCCTTCGGTCTTAAGAATGCTAGCGCCACCTTCCAACGTGCGATGTCTTATGCCTTCCACGATATCTGGCACATCGTACAACCTTATTTGGATGACCTCCCCGCTCATTCAGCTAAGCGCTCGGACCACCAATCGCATCTTCGCGAGATTTTTCTTCGCTGTCGACACTATAACATCCGACTAAACCCGCATAAATGTGTCTTCTGCGTCGAATCTGGCCGACTTCTCAGGTTCATCGTCTCTCGAGAGGGCATCCGCTTGGATCCCCTTAAAGTCGAGGCAATTGTGAATCTTCCTCCCCCTGCTACTTTGCAGCAATTGCAGAGCCTGCAGGGTAAAGCTAATTTCTTAAGACGATTCATCCCAAACTATGCCGAAGTGGCAAAGGGTTTCACTCGGTTACTTAAGTGTGACACCCCATTTCGATGGGATGCCATAGCCGAAGAGTCTTTTGCACGTCTCAAAACTCTTCTAGTTTCCGCCCCTTTGTTGCGGCCTCCAAATTATCATCGTGACTTACACTATATTTGGCCGCTGCTGACACCACCATCGGTATGGTTTTGGTACAAGACGACGACGATGGCATCGAACATGTCATTTACTACCTGAGTCGCAACTTGCTAGATACGTAAACTCGGTATGCATATCTCGAGAAGTTGGCCCTCGCTGCTATTTGTGTTGTCCAACGATTCCGTCACTATATCCTATTGCATACTACGACGGTGATCTCCGATTGCAACCCCATGACTTATATTCTGTCACGACAATTGCTTGGGGGCAAATACTCAAAGAGGATCATCATCCTCCAAGAGTTTGACTTGGAATTTACTGCTGCCAAGTCCAAGAAATCACTCGTCTTCGCCGAACTGTTGTGTTCTTTGCCATCTGCCGCTACCTCCTCTCAGATAGAGGATTCTATTCCAGACGAATCTCTTTTTCTTATCAGCACCCTTGATCCTTGGTATGGGGACATTATTGTCTACTTACAGACGTCTTCTTTCCATCCTGAGACCTCTAAGGATGCTCGCCGACGGATTCGACACCAAGCCCAACCATATCGCATCATTGGGGACACCCTGTACCGTCTCGGTGTTGATTCGGTTCTTCGTCGATGCTTACCGGTGCTTGTGGCGGTCACATGTCTGGATATGCCACCGCACAAAAAATCCTCCGTGCTGGCTATTTCTGGCCTTCCATTTTCAAGGATTGCATTCTTGCCGTCCGATCCTGCCATGAATGCCAGATTTACCAACGGAAGATGCGTGCACCCCCTGCCCCACTGCACCCCGTTGTAACCATTGGCCCCTTTGCCAAATAGGGCATCGATTATGTGACCTGTAACCCTCGCTCGGCCGGGGGGCATGGATACATCATCGTTGATGTAGATTATTTTATGAAATGGACTGAGGTGATGCCTACATTGTCAGAAGACGGTCACACCACGGCGCAGTTTCTGTTTAATCATGTTATGTCGCGGTTTGGAGTTCCACAAGCCATCATCACTGACCACAGAAAACATTTTCGTAATCATATGATGGCTGAGTTAACAACCCAGCTAGGTCTTAGGCATGATAGTTTGACTCCGTACTATCCTCAAGCAAACGGTCAAGTGGAAGCTGTGAACAAGGTCTTGGTCACGATGCTTCAAAGAACTGTCGGCATGCACAAGTCTAGTTGGCATCTGATGTTGTTCTCCGCTTTGTGGGCCTACCGTACATCCGTGAAGGACGCCATCGGTTTCACTCCTTTTCAGTTAGTTTATGGACTGGAGGTGACCCTTCCCATTGAGTGTGAGATTCCTTCACTGAAATTAGTCGTCGAGTTACTCCCCGATACTACTCCTGTAGAAGAGTGGCTTCTTTACTTAGAACGGCTGCATGAGACTCGTTGTCTAGCCTCCCTAGCTATTGAAGCTCAAAATAAGCGAGTGAAAACTCACTTCAATAACACTGTTAACCCCCGCTCTTTCATCGAGGGAGATCTAGTACTGCTCTACGATCAAGCTAGCGATAAGCTGGGAGCAGGAAAACTTGAGCCGATGTGGCATGGGCCCTATATTGTGAAAAGAGTTTTACAAAAAGGTGCCTATGAGCTTATAGATTATGAAGGTAATCCTCTGGACAGGCCCCGAAATGGGCTTTATCTCAAGAAATATTACATCTGATCCCAGGCGCTCTCTCTTTTTGTACATGCGTATGCTTTCAGTAGTGTGTTGTGTGTGCGTGTTTATTTAGTTTTTATCTCAGTGTGTCGGCGTGATTGCCTCTTATTGTGTCTTTTGCTTCTTGAACAGATGTCTGGATTGCTTTATGTTGGTTTCGCTGATGGTGCTTCCCGCAGTACTCGCAATCTGTCATCTGTGGCATGGGTGATCTACGATCCTCATGGTGAGTTAGTAGATATTCAAGGGGTGTGTCTGGGTTGTACAACTAACAATGTGGCTGAATATAGTGCTGTAATTGAATTATTAGCCGAGGCAATTAACCTCGGGATCCGCACATTGGTTGTAAACTTAGATTCTCAACTTGTAGTCCACCAACTCAACGGATGATATTCCGTCAGAGATCATCGCATTCTAAGGTTGTATTTACGTGTTAAGTTATTGGAAAGAGATTTTGATTACATTACTTATCAACACATTCCAAGACGACTTAATACAGTAACCGATGCATTAGCTAACTATGTATTGGACAGACATTTGCATAATATGTAAATCAACATGATACAAGAAGCATAAAATACAATAAACCATAACACCATGTGTATATATATATATCGTGTGGCGACTGAGGTGCTCAAAAAATAAATGTACATGTCTGGATAGAGTTTGTGTTCTCCATACATCTGAGACACATATCTCTCAAAAAAACAATATATGCAAAAAATGAAACCTAGGTGTCTAAGCACGGTGGTGCTCATGATAGCACATCACCGCTCGCACCAATCGTCTCAGCAAACGATGGACGTGAGTCGGCACCCCTACTGTGTGCCTCTAATATGCGAAGGGCACATCCGCCAATCTGGCGTAACCAGGAATCCCTTGGGTGAGCCCCTCGAGGTTCTGTATCAGCTCCTCCCCCACGATACCCCCTGCCTGAGGGTTGGCTGCGGGTTGGCCTCTCCACGCTGTAGGGGACAGGCTGGCTGGTCGCTCCTGGCCCACAGCTGCATATGCATACAAGCATTATTAGAACAGGCATGTATTAAAAAGACAAAAAAATGAAAAAACATCAAAATCAAGGAGTTCATACCTAACTCCTCCTCCCATTCCTCCCCCTCTGGTAATGGAAGGTCTAGGTCTCCCATGAAACTAGTTCCTGCATAAGTCCAATCCTGGATCACAATCAGCTGTCAACGGAGCCATATGAAGAACTCGGGTTGCCATGACATCTCCTGGCCTCCTCCTCCTCTAGGCATCAGTGCTGCCCAACGAGCCATTCTAGGCTCTTGTGGCAATGGATCTGCCACCATGGCTCTCTGGATCTGGAAAAGTGGTATTCGCTCCAGGAAGAATGATACGACGATCGAACCATATGAGAACTGTTTCAGATCCGCACACTTACAGTTTGTGAGCTACCTCTTGATATTAGTAGTCACAGTTGCAGCCCAGTTAAAGATGGTCGGACTGAGGCATTCAGTTGCGAGTATCAGGTGGTTCTTGCTGCCTCGTGGGGCGCTTGTACCCCAGCTGCACGTGTGATGGTGAAAATAATGTCCTTAAGAGTCAAATCCCGGATGGTGTTGATAGCCACCTTAGCACTCTATTTCCCGAATTGTGCTTCCGGGCACACTCGAGCTTTTACTTCACCAACCTTCTCCCCAGAAGGTCTACTGCCAGTCAAAATGGGAACTGCCCCTCTCCATGACAGCCCAGTGATGAAGTATACATCAGATACCTCAAGCTCTAAGGTCTGGTTCCGTAGACGGAATACTTGGTCATCTACGTCCCAAGCGTCAATGATGAACTGTAGCAACTCAGGTTGCGACCGCATATATGATGTAAGGAAGAACTTTTTGAGGCCACAATCCCTCAGAGCGTTCATGCATCCCTCATCCTCAATCGCCAAAGCATCCACAACGTCATGTTCTCTTTCTTTCCCTTCTTCTACCATTTTGACCTGTTTCCTGCACCCACAAGGACAAATACGCCTTCATTAGGACATTGGTGAAATTATGGACTAGGAGAATTTCAAATAAAATGGGTAAATTTATGAAAACTTTTGGGTCGCGCGGTTAGCGCGACTGTTTTTAAAACAGTCGCGCTAATGGCGCGGCGCCCTTGGGTATTTCACCCCATTAGTGCGGGTCTGTGCCGGATACCCGCGCCAATGGGGCGAAGCCCTAAATTTGGAAATCCCCCCTTGCTGGGGCTCAATCAGGCATGAAATACATAAAAAATGGTATAAAAATGGAGCTAAGGGAAGCGCCTCTTACCTGGAGCTGACGAGATCGCGAATGGTTGCACGGATTGGCTATATTCGCTGCTTGAAGTTTGCTTCCCAAATAGACCCTTCTCACTCTTTAAGAGGTAAAAAGTAAAAGTGTTTCTATTTTTACATTTTCACCCTATTTATAAGCTTTTTAACTCATTTTTTGGGTTTAGAAAGGTTATTTTTGAATATTTTAATATATTTTTGGTCGAAAATGGGTTTTACGTCTGCTTCTTGTACATCGACAGGTCTTTTACGCAACTTTGATGGTGAAACGAGTTGTATTTTATACTTTTTCGGACTCGGTAAAAACACGAAAAAGTCACTATGGAGTCATCTTTTAGCTGTTTTCTGACTCGCTAAATGTGAAAATATTTCCGAGTTACTCCTCTTGACTCGTTAAACATAAATAAGAGGCGTTCGTTTTTTTCCGACCGTATAAAGAATGAAAAGATCGTCGGGCCTTTGTTGTTTCAGGTTCGTTAATGGGAACGAAACGACGTGATATCGGTCGCTTTTTTACTTTTTCAGGTCGATATCACTACTTACGAAAAGTACTCCTCAGTCTTAATGATCGGGCGGTTCTTTCGAGCATCGTTTTATACTTTTTCGGGCTCGAGAGACACAACTTTACGAAAAAGGACACCCTTGGTGTTTTCTTTTTGTTGTCTTTTCAAACTCTCTAAACATGAAAAGACGCCGAGTTTTTCCTTTGTCAGACTCATTAAAACTTTAATGACATTGGATTCTGTCGTAATGGCACCATTCAAGCATATGTTATCCCCGTCAAGCTTGCCATCCAAAAATAATCGGGGTACTCGCCACAAATGGTGGGGGAATAAAGGAATCATAATCGTTGTCACCGACAGTATGTCGTTCTTGAACATGGCACTTTCTGCATTCATGTCTGGGTGGGGACATCTCATCTCTCTTCACATTTTCCTCCATGGGTTTGGGTTATCCTATTTGACCATTCATCTGCTCATCGTCTTGTCATAATGACCCCTGACATAAGATACTGCCAGATCTGTCGTTGTGCCATCGATATGTTCAAGAGAAGTTGGCCTTTGCAGAATACTCAACCTCCCTCCGATATCTCACACAAAAAATATTGTCCCTCTCAGTCTCATGTCGATGATGTGGGAAACATTATGGCCCACCTTCGATCAAAGATCACTTCCTGTCGACTTCAGCTCATTATCCAGGAAGGTGACCTAGAGACTCCCTTCAGGTACCTTGGAGCTTGCATGCCTCAATGGCAAGTTTTTCGTGTTCGATGCGAGGTTTTCATCATTGGCCTCCAATCGAATGATTCTACGGGTGTTTGACACCGGCTCATTGATTCACACGCAGTTGATTGTAACTATAGTACCTTGAGGACCATCGTCGTTATTGGTGGCACCTCTCGCGTCTGTTAACAGTTTTCATCATTGACTGGTAATTAGACAATGTTCATGCATGTTCGACATCGACTCCTGTATTCACATGCTTGAACTTGTACTGTGTTCGGGTCGAGATGGAGCGCAAGACCCCGGGTTGTGCATATTGGAATCCAGGCTGCATTTTGTGGATTATTGTAATCATTACATGCCTCATTTATTGGATGGTTGCGACCATACCTGAGTCCATTTATTGATCCTCATTGGATGGTTGCGTCCATACCTGGGATTCAGTTTTCACATATACTCTGTTATGGATGGCTGTGCCCATACCACATATATCGTGTACTTGAGATATCAGTTGTACTTTTTTTCGCAGGTTCTCCGGCGGCAGTGTTTTCAGTCACGCATGTTCTTGTAAAGCACTTCACCCCTCTCTCTCTCGGGCCTCATGCTTTAGGGGGCATCTGTTACACAGTAATTTGTCACTTTTTGTCACCGTCCCTGTTACCTCTCTGCTGCATCGGAGACTCATCTGGGACTTGTGAGAAGTGACAAGACTTGAAACCACTTGCATCATTCACCTCTGAACATGAGTTGCGTATGCCCTGAAGACATCTCCTGCTCTTTTCCCTTAAAAACAACCCTTTTTACATTAGCGCTGGTCCACTATGTTATGCCCGTGCCAATGGGGAAAATCCTATAAAAGGGGCGCGCCATTAGTGATCTGTCCCAGAGTCACAATCACGCCAACCTTTTTGGGCAAAGTTTTGAACTAATCAACCTCCGAAAGTTCTATCTAACTCATTCACCGACTGAATCCAAGTTAAGTGAGGATGGTTTGGCTTTGAATCTCCTTGAATGGGAAGTAGTTTGCCACCATTCCTTAGAAGCTTCCAAGTAATGAAGCCAAATCCATTATTGTTGTGATTGACCTTATCTCTTCCTTTTCCTCTATAAAATCTTGTCTCCATGGCTTGAGCAAGCGAGTTCGGACTCTAGTGGCAATACTTGTGCTGAAAGGAAGATATCAAGAGATTGGAGTTGCAAGAGCCTTCTTTGTGTTCATAAGGCTTTACCTAAGTAAGGATACCTTGTCACTAAAGAGAGAGAGAGCTTGTCCCTCATCCCCTCAAGCTTTGCAAGACTTGGGTAGCTGAGCACCCAGCCAAAGGAGGACTTGACGTCAGGACGCTGGTTGTACTCTCCTTTGTTGATTATTAATAATAGATGACTATCATTATGGTTCCATTCTCGTTGTAATTGTAATGGTTGATGTTGAATTATATCCTTCCTGACTGATGTATAATTGCATATATTAGATTTCACGCTTGTGTTTGTGTTGTTCTCTTTGTGTGCAGGTGTCCATTCACGCGGATAGTGGAGGATCGTGACCGGCCAAGGCAAAGGAATGTGGGCGACGTCTCTTCTACAA
>APFE030122106.1:54939-118315 GCA_000404065.3 Pinus taeda | reverse complement strand
CCATTTCCTTTGAGAGGGAGTCTGGTAAACCCTTCGTATTGAAGGAAGTGATGCATGTTCCAGGATTGAAGAAGAATCTTATCTCTGTGGTGATGTTAGAAGACAAGGGATATGATGTTGCCTTCAGCGAGGGATAGGCTTTCCTATGCAGTAAGACAGCTAGAGAAACCCGGAAGATAGGGGTTCGAGTCAAGAACCTTTATCAATTGCATGTAGATGGTTGTGCAGCAATGGCATGAAAGGTAGAAGGAGTGGAGAGCCGGGATGATGGTGAGCTATGGCATCGGAGATTAGACCACCTTCACCATGGAGCTTTGAAGATACTGTAGCAGATTTCCACTGGGCTTCCTAAACGCACTCTTGTGCAGTCAGATCAGTGCAAGGTGTGTACTTTGGGAAAATTTGTGAAAGCCACCTTTCACGAGAAGGATAGTTGTGCCACGCCGATCCTTGAGAGAATTCACATAGACGTGTGTGGACCTTTCTCAGTAGCTTCGACAGCAAAGCACAAGTACTATGCGATCTTTGTTGATGATTTCTCTCGAAAGTGTTGGATCTTCTTCATGCAGAAGAAGAGTGAGACATACTCAAAGTTTTGTGAGTTCAAAGCACTGGTCGAGAAGGAATCGGGGAAGAAGGTGAAAGCTCTTAGGAGTGACAATGGTGGTTAATTCATCTTTGGCGAGTTCAAGGTCTTCTGCAGCGCAGAAGGGATTCAAAGAGAGCTCATAGCTCCCCATAACCCACAGCAAAATGGGGTTGCTGAGCAAAAGAACAGAACGATCGTGGGTGCTGCATAGGCGATGTTGCATGATCAAGGCCTACCCCTTCACTTGTGGGCAGAGGCATGCAATACTGTAGTATATGTGCAGAACTGGTGTCCTCACAAGATACTTGGCATGAGTACACCCAAGGAGGCTTATTCTAGTAAGAGGCCTGATATTTCCCATTTGAGGATTTTTGGTTCTCCTGTTTACATGCATGTGACGAAGGATGCCAGGAAGAAGTTGGGGCCGACAGCAGAGGTTGGGATATTTGTGGGGTACACTGATACGCCCCACAACTATCGTGTGTATTTGCCAGACAGTCGCAAGACTGTTGTGCGACGGGATATAAAATTTCAAGAGGAGAAAGCCATGAAGTGTTCACTTGAGAGAGAGCCACACTTGCATGCAAATGAGGAGCTATTAGTTCCTAAGGATGAGCTTCAGGATGTGGATCAACCACAAGATGGAGTTCATGGAGTGGAAGTGACCACTCATGTAGCACCAACCATCAGAGGGCGGAAGCGCACTACAGAAGCTGGGCGATTGCCTCAAGATGCAGAGAAGGTTGTAGGACCACCTACAGCATAGCGCAGACAGGGACAGTCCCCTAATCGGTACACTGGATACATGACTCTTGTGAGAAAATGTGTCGTGATTGAGCCATCCTCTTTCGAGGAAGCTGTGGAGGATCCCGCATGGGTAGATGCCATGGTGGAAGAGTATGATTTGATTGTCAGACACAGTGCATGGGAGATTGTCCCAAGACTGGAGGGGAAATCAGTGGTGGGTTCGAGATGGATCTACAAAGTGAAGCAGCTAGCTGACGGGAGTGTGGAGAATTACAAGGCAAGATTTGTTGCCCGAGGCTTCTCACAGATAGAGGGGATCGATTATGAGGAGACCTTTGCACCTATTGCAATGTATTCTTCCATATAGACGATTCTTGCTCTCTTAGCGCAGATGGGGTGGCACATCCATCAGATGGATGTGAAGACTATGTTCCTCAACGAAGTCATTGAGGAGGAGATGTACATAGAGCAACTCGAAGGTTTCGAGATCTTCAGCAGCGACTCGCATGTGTGCAGGCTCAAGAGAGCGTTGTATGGGTTGAAACAAGCACCTTGTGCTTGGTACACACGGATAGACAGTTATTTCACCGGACTTGGATTCTCTAAGAGTGAGGCAGATCCTAACCTATACCAGATAGTGATGGAGGGTAAGTTGTTGATCATTGTACTTTATGTAGATGATTTGATTTTGACGGGAGATGAGCTTTTGATACTTTCATGCAAGGAGGATCTTTCTAGAGATTTTGAGATGAAGGACTTGGGCCTCCTCCATTATTTCCTGGGATTGGAAATTTGGCAGCGCAGTGATGGACTATTTATTTCTCAGGGTAAGTATTCCCGGGAGACACTGGAGAAGTTCAACATGCATGGTTGCAAGCCTGTTGATACTCCTCTTTCTGCAGGTTGGAGGAAGGAGGATGCTAGTAGTGGATGCCACTATTTATCAACAGTTGGTGGGGTTGCTTATGTATTTGGTCAATACACGACCCGATATATGCTATGCTGTTAACCAACTTTCACAAGCTATGGTTAAGCCAACCAAGCTCTTCTGGAAGGTAGGCAAGCATGTATTTCGTTATCTCAAAGGCACATCAGGATATGGATTGTGGTATAGACAGGAGGACGAGGTGAAGCTATGTGGCTTCATGGATGCAGATTGGGCAGGGAGCCCAACGGACAGAAAGAGCACATCTGGAGGGATATTTAGTATCGGGTCGACAGCAGTTTCTTGGTACAGCAGGAAGCATAGATCCATGGCACTCAGTTCAGTAGAGGCCGAGTATATGGCAGCAAGTTTGGCTGCATGCGAGGCTATATGGATGAGGAAGATCCTAGTCGGGTTGTTCAGGTCACACTTGGAGCCTACTGTGATTTATTGTGATAATCAGAGTTGCATTAAACTCTCGGCTAATCCAGTATTTCATGATAGATCCAAGCACATTGACATCAAGTACCATCATAACAGAGATTCTGTGCAACGGAGAATCATGTTACTTTCATACATTCCCACGGAGGATCAGGCTACTAATATCTTGACGAAGGCGCTCACCAGGAGCAAATTCGAATACCACAGAGGCAGGATAGGTGTTGCAGATAATCCATATCTTGTTGAGAGGGAGTGTTGAAAATGCAACAAGATGATGGAACTTAGTGAAAATAAGTCGCCTTCACTAAGTGGGCCCGCAAGCGATTTTTGGCGCAAAGTTTATTTTTAGACTATGTCTATTTTTAGACACATGGATCATGGTCTATGAGTTGCAGGATGCTATTTATGGATGATTGGTCATGTTGGTAAAGATATATGGACCTATATTTTTAGACATATGGGCGAAGTCTATTTTTAGACTGCCAGTAAAAAAAAATAGAACAGTCGAATATTATTAGCTCTTAATAATATTTGGACTATAAACATTATCTTATCCTCTTGTAGCACTTCAGTTGTTCGAGCTACGGATGTGGCACATGCAACTGCCAGAAGGAAATACGCTTTTCTTATGGGTTAGTTGAGCTATTTCATGATGGAATTCAGTTAGAACTCAAGTGATTGAGTTTTTGTGGAGTTGAATGAGGAGTTGATGGAGTTGTGTTCAGTTTGACTTAGTTGAACTAGTTGTATTTAGTCTAACTGACAAATACACTAGTGATGAGTGGTGTGAATTAATTATTAATTATTTCACTAATTATTAACTCATAAATCAACTAAAGAATACATCAGTTAACTCAGTGCATGGACAGTTCAGTGGAGACAAGTGTTAGAGGTGGGTGAAAGGGTGAGACTACTATCAGTTGTGACTATAGTTGTGCATGAGATTTGCACAATCATTGATTGAGATTTTCAATGAGGATTGCACAGTACAAACCAAGGGAATTCGAACTTGGATTAGATCTATTCTCAACTTGGATTGCATAGTAGAGGCAGGCAAACAGTGGAGGAGATATGAACCCGTGACTTGTTCAAATCTGAGCTGGTTTGTGTGTAGCATGTGGAGATAGTACTGAGTACTTGTGAGGAGTATTGTACTATGTATTGTTACATGTTCTCTATCATTATAATATACAGATAGATGGGAGTTTTCAGTTGTATGCTTTCCCCAGTAGATATTGTGTTGATATGTGTGATTGATGTTTCAATGTGCGCATGCGATTGTTTTTTTAATTCCGCAAATTGATGATCAATGGTAGAGGAGGTTATGTATTATGCATGCATTCCCCAAATAGTGTATAATCAGGATAATCTCTGTGAATAAGTGTTATATTATTCAAAATTTCTACATGGTATCAGAGGGAAGTTGATCATCAAATCTATTATTCGGAAAGTGATTAAATTGTATTTCTTCAGGCAGAGTCTGTAATCGGGCCAGGTAGCCTCTAGATTCATCCTTCTTTTGGAAGGTGAGATATCCAGTAAATGCCCATACAATCAATCTCTGTAAGAGAAATACTTTGTTCTCACGAATTTTAGATCAGAAGTGGTTGAGTTTTGAGCCGGTGGAATTTGAATTTGCAACAGTGTTTTCTTGGTGTCGAAGTTGAAATGTCTTTCAACGAATTGCGATTGGAGTATACCCTTGAAGGCAGCTCGAATTATATTGCATGGAAAGACAGGATGGAGGTGGTGTTAGATGACAATGGGTTGAAGGATTTCATAGATGCTGAAGTCCCAAAGCCTACTGATGCTACTCAAGTTGAGGCTTGGCAAAAGAAAACAGCAAAGTTTCAAAGGATTCTACTGAGGGCGTGAAGGATCACATTGTATCCAGCCTGCATGGAAAGGCTTATCCATTCTTGATGTGGAAAGCATTGATAGATTTATTCCAAAGCAAGAGCAACCAGAGGAAGTTGGCGCTCAAGGATAAACTCAGAAACATTAAGTGTGAGAAAGGAGACAATATACCCGAGTATCTCATGAAGTTCACCCAATGCCGAGATGTGCTGGGAAGTGTGGGGGTGACTGTCGATGATGAGGACTTGGTGAGCTTGGCTCACCTTGGTCTTCCGAAGTGTTGGCATTCCTGTCAGGACTCTGTCAATGGTCGAGAGAAATTGCTAGGATGGGAGAGACTTTGGTCTGATCTTGTGCAAGAGGAGATCAGGCAGAATACCAGGGACAGATCTTCATCAAAGGCATCTGATGAAGAAAATTGTGCTTTGGTTGCCAAAGAAAAGAAGAGGAGGAACAAGAAAGCTTCTCATTCCAGTGCAAAAGGCAAGAAGCAGGACATGTCCAGGGTGAAGTGCTTTCACTGTCACCAGCACGGCTATGCCACAAATTGTCTGCAAAAGAAGAAAAATAAGCAAGATGTTGGATCTGCAGCGGGAGAGGCCTTAGCCTTGCAGTTTGAGCTGGATTTTTCACTGATAACATGCTTGGTATCAAGTGTGATGGGAACGGTATGGTTCTTGGACAGTGGTGCGTCTTTTCACATTACAGGAGATCGAGATTTATTTTCTAATCTGGATGAGAAAGATCTTGGAGTGCACATCGAGATGGGCGATGATGGTAGATACAGTGTGACTGGTATCAGTACCATTTCCTTTGAGAGGGAGTCTGGTAAACCCTTCGTATTGAAGGAAGTGATGCATGTTCTAGGATTGAAGAAGGATCTTATCTCTATGGTGATGTTAGAAGACAAGGGATATGATGTTGTCTTCAGCGAGGGAAAGGCTTTCCTACGCAGTAAGACAAGTGGAGAAACCCGGAAGATAGGGGTTTGAGTCAAGAACCTTTATCAATTGCATGTAGATGGTTGCGCAACAATGGCATGCAAGGTAGAAGGAGTGGTGAGCCGGGATGATGGCGAGCTGTGGCATTGGAGATTGGGCCACCTTCACCATGGAGCCTTGAAGATACTGCAGCAGATTTCTACTGGGCTTCCTAAAGGCACTCTTGCATAGTCATATTAGTGCCAGGGGTGTACTCTGGGAAAATTTTTGAAAGCCACCTTTCACGAGAAGGATAGTCATGCCACGACGATCCTTGAGAGAATTCACACAGACATGTGTGGACCTTTCTCAGTAGCTTCAACATCAAAGCACAAGTACTATGTGATCTTTGTTGATGATTTCTCTCGAAAGTGCTGGATCTTCTTCATACAGAAGAAGAGCGAGACATACTCAAAGTTATGTGAGTTCAAAGCACTGGTCAAGAAAGAATCGGGGAAGAAGGAGAAGGCTCTTAAGAGTGACAATGGTGGTGAATTCATCTCTGGTGAGTTCAAGGACTTCTGCAACGCAGAAGGGATTCAAAGAGAGCTCATAGCTCCCCATAACCCACAGCAGAACGAGGTTGTTGAGCGGAAGAATAGAATGATCGTGGGTGCTGCACAGGCGATGTTGCATGATTAGGGCCTACCCCTTCACTTGTGGGTGGAGCCATGCAATACTGCAGTATATGTGCAGAACCGTTGTCCTCACAACATACTTTGCATGAGTACACCCGAGGAGGCTTATTCTAGTAAGAGGCCTGATATTAGGGGTGATTTTAGGGGCGAATGTTCGCCCTTTGGCGAAATTAAGGGGTTTTAAATTTTTAGCGGGCGAATATTTTGTATCATAGTACATTTTTACAAATCACCTCAAATAGCCCACCTTATTTTAAGGGAGAGGGTAAAAAAGGTAAATTTAGCCCTTGAAATTAGGAGTTACAACCTTCCATTCGGCCATTTTCAAGAATAGGTTTTATTTAAGTGAATCCATTCGCCCATTTTCAAGAATAGGTTTTATTTAAGTGAATCCTATGGGCCAAAGGCCCAAATACCATATTTATAAAAGAGGTATGGTAAATTAATAAAAATATAAATAAATGAGAGGTATGGTAAATAAATAAACATTTTTTATATTTACTCCATAAGTCACCTTATATACATGCAAGGGTGTAAACAAATAAAAATATAAGTAAAGTGGAGGTATGGTAAATAAATAAAACGTCTTCTTATACTTCTTACTCAAAAGGTATGGTAAATAAATAAAAATATAAATAAACTAGATGCATGGTAAATAAATAAAACCTCTTTTTATTTTTAGTCCATAACCCTCGTTCTATTTATGAAGGCTCAAGAAAGAGGTTTTATTTAAGTGAATCCTATGGGCCAAATACCATATTTGTAAAGAGGTATGCTAAATTAATAAAAATATAAATAAACGAGAGGTATGGTAAACAAATAAAACATTTTTTTATATTTACTCCATAAGTCACCTTGTATTTATGAATGATATGGTAAATTAATAAAAATATAAATAAACGAGAGTTGTGGTAAACAATTTTTTTTTTTAATACCATGCAAAACATTATTAACCCTAATATTAGTATTAATAAAAATAAAAATGGCACATGGTATTGACCCATGGTATTCACCAAAATGGCACATGGTATTGACCCATGGTATTCACTTGGAATGTAGCCTATTTAAATGGGGGAATTAAACTAGAATAGATCCATCTTTACTCTGGATCTACTAACCCGCGAGAGATTGCGTTGCCAGATTTTTGAAATCCCTCCCTCTATACAAATAAAAACTACACTGCTATAGCTGGTAATTTCTTGGAGTGATTCATGGATGGATGATATAATTGTGTGGTGCCAAATTTTACATAATATTGAGTAAACAAATTAGGAATTAGGGTTTAATGGGTTTTCGGATCTTGTCGCTTCAAACCCTAGTTAATGTAAGTGTCCGTTAAAGCAACGGTCTATATTAAACACGTTTTTTTCTAAATTTATATCATTTAATTAGCGAAATTGGCATCCATATAAGGTAGCCTACCTCTCTGTTTAGTACGATGATATGAATGAATGATATTATGTTATTTTTACTAGTTATTTTTGGGTAAATAAAAATATTTAGAGAGTTTTTTTTTTTTTTTTTTTTTTTTTTTTTTTTTTTAGAATCAACTTTATGAAGGTCGCTTGTCACATTTTATGAATATAAAAATAAGTTCTAAGGCTTTGGGGCTTTTTTTCTCGTATCTATGTTTCCTTATTTTATGGCTTTTTTTCTGGTAATATGTGTTTCCTCGTTTTACGGCTTTTCTAAATATTGTTGTTAGCTTTTCTTCTAGTATGCATCAAGGTATCCAATGCAAGTTGGGCGAGCCACCAAAAGGGTCGTTGTATCCAACCGAGAAATCATGCACGTTATGCTTTTGGTTTGAAAATTATTTCACAACTATTGTTCTTTTATTGTACAATTTGAAATTAGATAAAACTTGTACAAATAAATTTTAAAAGTCATATGATGGCCAGTGTAAAAATAAAAACGTCATAAAAAATTCCTTAACGGGTACGGTCACCCGTCAAATTTAACCCCTGGTTATAGTGTATTTGAATTGCAGTCTTAAAAAACTCTATTATGTAGATGTTGAATATTTGATCAAACTACATACAATTTTTATTTGGAAGAGTGTATTACTGCATTTTTGTTTTGCTGCACTTTATTATGGGTTCAGAATACAAGTTTTGTCTTGTTTAGATTGGGTTGTTGGTTCCAGATAGCAATTTCTGTGCTGGATGGTGGTACTTACAGTGTCTAATAGATAATTTCTTGACTAATGGTTGTCTGATTATGTGCTCCTAATTTTCAAGAACACGGTTATGGTTTTTCCACTTCTATTATGGCTCCAAGAAGTTTGCTTAGCATTATGAATTGTGATATTCTAAGAGGTTTGCCTGGTCATTTTAGTAGTAGTTAGTTTCTTTCTTTTCATAGTCTCCCTGATCCTCTATTCACTGCATATTCCTTAAAATTCAATCACTCTTGCAAGAATCTCGCTGTCTGTATATATATATATATATATATATATTATATATATATATATATATATATATATATATATATATATATATATATGGTCTTCTGTTGACATAGACTTTATATTGGCCACTTGATGAGTTAGTTTATGAGTGACTGGGCTGCAGGGCCTAAAGAAAATAATAACATGAATGAGTTAATGGATTCCATGGTTAAAGATATGGAGGAGGACACATTGAATTCAGTCTCTACTATTAAATTACAACTCCCTTCCTGTTGGGTAAGTTTTTAGCATTTCTCACTAATTGTTGATATCATGAGTTTGTTTTAGAGTTTCATGGTGAGAATCATTTGGATTTGAGTTGGCCTTGGATGAGGAAGCAATTGGATCCTTACATTTATTTGTATCGCTTATCTTAAAATCTCAACACAATTAAAGGTTATGGTTTCCGAATTTAATTATTTGCCCAAATATGGTAGATACTGTACCAAGAATATAACCACCTCTAGTTTTTCAGAAATTAAAACAGGGATTATATTTAATAATAAGCGAGAACGTGCAATTCACAAGAGGCTTTTGTGTTTCAAACTTATAAAACTTGGCAAATGAACCACATAGAAAAAAGTATCTTGTAATAGTGGGTACCATGATAATCCTGGGAATAGCTATTGGGACTGCTTTTGTGGAAAGCCTCTATGAAATATAGAGTGAAGTCTTTGAATTATGGTGATGTGTATTCCAGGATGTGGGAGGGTCCTCTTTTGATCATCATGTATACTTTTGTGGTGCTTATTGATGCCATGATGAGCTGCATCTTCTATTTCACTTGCAAATGTTCAAGTTTGGAAAGCTTTGACAACCATTCTCTGCTAGAACACACCACCAGTTTGTCTGGATCGATGGAGCAAGCTAATGTGAATGATAGCTCCCCATCAAAGCTATTGGTGGGAAGCTAGTGGATCGACTACACTGTAGAGAGGATGAAACCTACTGTGCATTATTTATTACCCTTCCGAACTTCAGGGAAGGGACATCTCTGTCAGGCAGATAATAGGTATCCTTTGGTTGCAACTGTCATATTAGATGCTGGCATGAATTTCGTTTAACATGTTGTATCCATATTCTCTGACCCTGTTACTGAATTGATGAACAGTCAATTTTACGTTATCTAGTCCACACCATATATTATGCGTTTGCCAGCCAAAACCGCCATATTATTCCTTCCAATTTTGTAATTACATTTGCTACCAACATTATTTATGCAGAGACATCTGTTCTTTTAATAAATCATTCAATGACATCATTCATATCCTAGCTCAGTGAGTTGGTTCCATTGTTAGTACAAATAGAGGGAGAAAGAAAACATGTTCATTTCGTCGCTTACTCCTCTAGTTTGTGTGCTGCCATTGTATTCTGAAATGGAAAGCGTTCTCAGTAATATTTTGAGAATGTTAATACTGCCTGGGCAAGTTTATGTAGCTCTATTGTTGAATGAATTCATTGTCGGACTCTCTAAATATCCAGGGCATCGAGTTTGAATTGCTACCATCTTTCTTCTTTGAAGAAGCTGTGCAAATTTTTTAAGAGTCCTTGAGAAGCATGGGATGATCTCTTGACAATCATTTTGCCTTCTAATGCTTGTCAAGAAGGTTATTTTTCTGTGCTAAAGGCTAAGTAAAGTGTTTGGATTAAACATAAATGTAACCTGCTCTTCAGGACATTGTTAACTTCACACAATCATATATCATGATTTATGATCTCTAAGGGAAATTCGTTGTTTCTTCCATTTTACATCTAAATTATGTAGTTATCATTAGCCCTGCTTTTGGGCATAAAACAAGCAATACTTAGCCGATTTTGTCAGTACCAAGGTCGTTAAACAAGCAGATTGGATTATAATTTCTCAAACGATACTTTTTTTTCGCTTGTTTATCTACTCATATTGCACTTTCATTAGCCTATAGATCACCGAATATCATATTAGTTCAAAATTCAAATTATAAAAGAAGAAAATATTATTTGATGATTTGTTTTTTTTCTAAATTGTGTATGTAAAGGCAATGTTTACCTTGAAGACATCCTCAAATTGTGTAACTTCTTAGCTCCTTTTGAAAGTTTGACTGCATCTATTGAAGGTTGGTCCTCTCTGTTTTATGTTGATTTGGTTGGCTTCCTGCTGGTGTACTACCTTTTTAGCTCAGATATTTTGTATTGAGTATGTTGTAGATTTTTTTAATCAAAGAGTGTGTTGTTCTTGGGGGAACAACAGTCAATAACTAAACGACTAGAATTAATCTAGTGACCCTGGGATGAAGTAACAAATCCAAACCAGGTATGCATTTGCAAGATGGACCACAGGTCGCAAGATAACTTGATAAACCGGGCACAATCAGATAACCTGATCTAGGTCATTGCAAAAAAAGTTTCAAGCAACCTATTTGGGGAACTATCATGGCTGTCCTTCATAATAGTGTTGTCTCACTGGCATATCTAGAATGGACAATAGAAAATATAATTTCAAGTTACTGGAGAGGAGACATAAGATGAGACTTTCAAAGTATGTATGCACATTTAGGAAAGAAGATGTACAAGAAAGTACACTTTGCAAGCGCGATAAAAATATTGCTTGAAATTCATTAAAGCAGCGATAAAAAAAACATATCAATGGCATTTCTTTCACGAGTGGAAGTCAATCATGCTTGCAGTTTTCAGACAAGATTGATTTCTGAAGTTGTCATTTTCTGTTTTGGAGTCAGTCTTTAAGAACACTCCTTGAACTCCTGGTAGTAGAATTTCCCTCTAGACTTCCTTTCTCTAGCAAATAATTTCCCAAAACTTCATCTTTATGGAAACTAAATTCCATACTGCAAATTTCATATATCGTATTTCTTGATGAATCTTATAGTACCATAATTTGTCCCTATAAATGAATTTTCTTGAACTGAGGTTAATTGCAGCTTAAGGCTTAATTATACAGCTGCAATATTCCATTGGCGATGATACAAAGGAGCCTAATATAAAAATTATTTATCGACATAAAAAATATGGCATATATGGCATATCTAGCATAAAAATTCAGGCATAATTTTAAGAGTTGTTGCAAGAATAGATTTTTCTTAAAAATTTATAAAAACAGCTAGAATGAACATAACATCATACATTTTATAAATTTTATTGGGCCTTTATAGTCAGGAAAATCCTGAGCGGGTTTCTCAAAAATTGCTCCTTTGGCGTTTTGCGATCTTTTGCTCACGCTATGTGATTATCATTTATAGTCTAGAAAATCCTGAGCAGGTTTCTCAAAAATTGCTCCTCTGGCTTTCTACAATCTTTTGCTCACGCTATGTGATTATCATCTATGTCCGAACTTGGAGTCATCCTCTATCAGTTTATTATTTCCGCAGGAGCTACTTGCAGCCATGGCAGCCCAATTGCTGGTCCTAAATCCTCTTGAGCAGGCTGACCCACAGGCTCCCTGATCCAACAATTTTACTGAGTTCCGGCAATCCCTGCGTTGAATGCATTTAGCGTGATCCTTCAATTTTGTTGAGTTCCGAAAATCTCTGCGATGAGTGCATTGAGCGTGATCCAACAATTTTGCTGAGTTCCGGCAATCCCTGTGTGATGAATGCATTGAAATGGTGGCAGACAGGAACGATTCGAAAATAGCAGACGCCGTGTTTATATTTGATGGCTCCTCGCAGGATTGGCAGAGCGTACAAATTCCAGAAATTCTTCCCCTAGGAATCGAACCTGTGTTAATCTACGTTTATCGTTTCCAGCAGAGAAGTACTCTTCAATGGCGTACCACCCATAGGTTATCTACCGATAGCTTGATTCTTATTCGCTGATAGCATTTCGCTCGCTCGGTGGTTCTCCTCTAGGCAAGGGCGGGGAACAGGAGATGCTCTGGTTCACGTGAATTTTTCAAATCAAGTTGGCGCGGTTGCCATACGCTCGTTAAGGCATTGGCGGGGTTGGTGAATTTGAAACAGGCAGTCGGCGTGCGAGGTGAAGGTGACGGTGACGGAGGTAACAGAGTTCACATTCTAGCGAGGTGACTGAGATGGAGAGGGAAAGGGAAAGGGAAAGGGAAAGGACGGTTGGGTGGTTGGCTGAAATAATGGACTTTTTTAGATGATCGGAATCTCCGAAAAATCACATTATAAAGTACTCCTTTTCATATTACAATTTTTTTTAACTAAT
Source organism: Pinus taeda (assembly GCA_000404065.3). Lineage (NCBI taxonomy): Eukaryota > Viridiplantae > Streptophyta > Pinopsida > Pinales > Pinaceae > Pinus > Pinus taeda. Next base: position 105,525 of record APFE030122106.1, on the reverse strand, counting down.
CTATTTAATTAGGAGGTACAAAATACATAACTACTTTAGAGATGAATTTCAACTTTTAATTTATAATTACTATTAAAAATATTCTAAAATATTGAATAAAAATTCTAGAAACTTTAATTTTAAATAAAAATAAAAATACCTATCAACTTTAAAAAAAATCATAATTACAAAATTCATAATAAAATAAAATAAAAAATAAAACATAATCAAAAGAAAGTTACGAAATCAAAAAGCCATATAAAAATCACCCCAAAGGCATTTGTGGACGAAGAGTTATCCAAAATATAAAATAAGTGAAATTCTAACGGCAATGAAAGGTTTCAAAAGTGTCGCAGTAAAATGTTGTTTTATATTGGTTGAATGTTGTTTTATTGATTTGTGTGAAATTTAATTTTTATTAGATAAGATTTAATTGAGACAAGAGATATGAATATTATTTACAAGTAAATAGAAAAATAATTTTTATTAATTTATATTTATTGAATGTTGTTTTATAGATTTGTACGAGGTTAATTTTTATCTAGTTATTGATTTAATTTTGATAGGCAAAGTTGAAAACCAGAGCTTTTAGTGCACAAAGTTATCCCAATTCCATTTGTATTTTTTATAAAAAATATAATATTAATAATAATTATTTAATTCAAATAAATTCTAATACCATAATTCTATTATAAATTTTGATTTTTTTAAAATATAAATAAATTGAAGAAATAAACTTCACTTCGCTGTCGTGGATAAAATTTCTAAAGATTCTGAAAGGAGTTGTCTATAATGCGACTTTTTGGAGATTCCGGTGACGGAATCCGGCCGAAGAAATGAGGTTAAATCTTGATTTTTGGCAGTTAAAATGGTTTTTTAACTATATATTTGGATTCAGCGCCCTGGAAAACCCCTGGGAGCCATTGATTGTGCATAAACTAGCTATCAAACATGGGATTCCAATGAATTGCTGCCGCATTTTAACCGGAAAAATCTGCCGGAAAAGCTTTCAAAAAGTCGCGTTATAGACTACTGCATTCTGAAATGATATGGCCAAATTTACGTATCTCATCAATAGAGTACCAACAACCTTTGGTCCAGAGGTAAAACCGAGAAGAAATGCAACGTAGCGTGACAACCGAGATTAGACGATACTACGACTTCTTGGCATTTTAGAGAGTTATGGATTGACGTGGAGTTGTCTATAATTCGATTTTTTGGAGATTCCGGTGACGGAATCCGGCGGAAGAAATGAGGTTAAATCTTGATTTTTAGCAGTTAAAATGGTTTTTTAACTGTATATTTGGATTCAGCGCCCTGGAAAACCCCTAGAAGCCATTGATTGTGCAGAAATTAGCTATCAAACTTGGGATTCCAATAAATTGCTACCAGATTTTGACCGAAAAAATCCGCTAGAAAAGATTTCAAAAAGTCGCCTTATAGACTACTGCGATTGACGTTAGGGATGCTTCGCCCTACCTTCTTTCACAAGAAAGGTCATACGGACACACAATTATAACAATTCGCCGTTTTTAATGCATTTTATATATATAAAAAAAAGACTGTACGTCAAGGAAACCAGCTCAAAAGGCCTTCAGGTCAGTGCTTGCTTTGGCAATAAATGATATTATTAATACTCGAGTTAAATGAAAATTTTCATAGGTATAGATTTTCTTTATATTCAAAAACAGATTTTGAGAGATTAATTTTTTTTTTTCTATTTGGTAGATTCCGAGTTGAAATAAAGTATTAAAAATTTATAAAGAAATATCTCTGAAATAAACAAGTACTGCATGCAGCCGGTAGTCCCTGCCCTAAGCGAATGGCCTCCCTCAAGCACAAATGAATGAAGCCTTTTTTAGATTTGTGCACCATTTCTAGTGTTTTTGGCAAAGAAGCTAGCTAACATCAATTTATGTGGGTGCTGGGTAGGAAGATTTCAATTAAATTTCTGCAACTACTAACTAGTGATTTAATGAACTTCGTTGACTTTATTTCTATTTGATTTTAAACTCTACTTGATTATGAGATTCAATTTCTATTTGATTTTTAACTTGATTATGGGATTCAATTTCTATTTGATTTTTAACGTTTTTCCTATTTGATTATTTGATTATGGGATTCATTGTATGAGTGTTATATCCTCGAATTATGTAAATAAATATTTAATTTACTGTATGTTATTTTAATTATAAAATTATTTCTTGAAATTAATTATGCATAAGTGAGAAGTGATTTAGCAGTTCCTTGTAAATATTGTTTTTATTTATTAAGTTTTTATTTATTAAGTGGTGTTTTTACTTATTAAGTGATTAGGGAAAACAATTATTATTTACTCAAGCAAATAATCTTCATAAATTCCTTTTGCTTAATCATTCTGGGTAATGCGAAGGAAGGAAATTATTGAATAAAAATGCTCTAAACGAATTATGACTACTGGAACAACTACAACACGGCAAACGCCAACCTCAGAAGTCTTGGATAGGCATAGGCATTTCTGCAAGGTCAAATTATAATACTCGAACAATATTATAATACTCAGAATCAACAGCTGCGATATAAAACGGAAAACACTAAATAATCTTCATAAATTCCTTTTGCTTAATCATTCTCGGTAATGCGAAGGAACAAAAAAAGGGAACTTATTGAATAAAAATGCTCTAAACAAATTCTGAATAACAGAACAACTACAACACAACAAACACCAATCTCAGAAGTCTCAGATAGGCATTTCGCAAGGTCGGAAACGAACAAAATTACAATAACAATATTACAGTACTCAGAATGAAGAGAGAGTTACACTAGTTGCCATATAAAGCGGAAAACACTGTATTTTTATTCAGAAATCCCCGATGGAGTTATCAAAAAAATAATTAAGAATTGAGCAAGTGTTCCTCTAACTCTTCATCCCAGAGTCTTCTTCGCCTGCAAAAACCTCCACCCTAACTAGGAGGAGTCCACAATTAGAAGTTCGCATTTTAAAAACAATATATATGTATAAACCGGGAGTTTGCATCTAACAATGGAAATTAACTTTCATAATACCTGTATAAATGAAAGTTCCCAACGTTGTCGAACTGTTGAAGCATAGAAACCTGTTTTACCATTAGAAGAACCATAATACAACAACAAGGTCTATCATGGTATGGAAAGGTAGCCTCGACACCCAACGACACCAACCACAAGCGGAAGACTGAAGACATAGGGAAACCCTCTTGCAGAGCGGACTGAAGACCTCCTTTGGAGGAGAGAAACAATGAGCAAAAGAGTTAGGAACGAGTACATAGAATTGAAAGGCTCCTCGCAGGGTCCTCTGCTTGTGATATAAGCTTTGACAGGGTTCCATACACTGACAGGTGGTCAACATGCAAATATCTCTATGAACAAATGTCTAAATTAGGTGCTGGCTTAACGTGGAACAGGCCCCAGAAGAACTTAGGATAAGATGATATTAACCACCTTTAGAAGTAATAAAACTAATTACATGCACGAAATTTTTACATGAGTTAGGGATAATGATAATAAATAATTTATTTTTTATATGGGTTAGGGATAATGGTAAATGTTTTGAGATTTTATGGATTAGAATTATATTAAAATAACAATTTGGACGTGATTAAGTTAAGAAAAATATTATAATTTATGTTATGGGTTCACAATTTTATTATTGATTTTTTTTTACCGTTAGTAATATTCATGATAAAAATGTAAAATTTATTGAGTTTATGAAAGCATTCAATAATGTTACTAAATATCTATTATTTCCAAGTGTAAATTATTTAGAGTTTGTAGATCTTATTATTATTTAATACGAAACATTAAGTAAAAAGATAAAATTGACATAATTATTATTAACATTCACAACATAATTGGTATTAAATATGGTTGTCTTTTCCTTTCCACCATTTTAACTCACATATAGGTAAGTTGGAGAGTTGTTATTGATAATTATCAATTATTTAGGGTCAAATTAAAATTTCATTTTTTCAATGTTATTATTGCATTCGTGATATTTGAAAGTGGTATTGAAGGTGCCAAAAAACAATTAGATATTCTTTGTAATTTGGGAGATCTCATAGGCTAGATGCTAATCTTAATATTATAACTTTTAATGTTTAAATACAACTTTCTTAATTTTTTTATTAAAGAAAGATATTAAATATTACTACATGTTGTACTCATATTTATCTAAATATATTATTATACCAACATTTAATATTAAACAAAACTAATAACTACAACCAAGGAAATACACCTATGAATTACAAAATTATAAAGATAGAAAAACATATATAATATTAATCCAATCTACATTTATTCTAAAAACCAATTTACCAATTTTTTCAAAAAACCAATTTACCAGTTTCTTCAATAGATCTCTTTTTAGTAACCAATCTATTCTGAAAGAAAAAAATGCATATAAAATATTGCAAAACAATAAATTAACTTTCAATAACCATTTTATATTTTAAAATATTAATCCAAAAGCAATATAATTTTAATTTATATTTTAATATAAATCAGATTTTTCCGGATGATATTTATTCTATTTAAAAAGATAAGCTGCTTGTAAATGATGTGAATCTAAGTGTGTTTGATATATGGAATCATCTATAAGTTCAGGGAGAGACATATGGAATCAGGGAGAGAAATATGGAATCATGTATAAGTTCAGGGAGAGACATATTTTCCAAAAATCATGGAACATGAAATCTAACCTTTGCTTAGAAAATTAAAATATGATTCTCATGTGGAAACAGAAATATGCTCTCTTTATTTTAACATAAGAAATATAGAAAAAATATATGTGTAGATATATCTATCTCAATTTATTTAAAAAAATTAAAGCTAAATTAATTAATTAATTTTGAAACAAATTATAGTAAAATTTCAACTTTCTACACCAAATATAGTCTTTCAATCTTTTTCTGAAAATAGTCATTTCCTAAACCACAACTCAACCAATCTATTTTCCAGTTTAACATTAAACATATATAAACAAATAATATCTATTTTTTGAATTTAATATTCAAATTTTATTTGTAAAACAAATCAAACAAGGCCATTTATGTTTGTGAAGTGGTAAAAAAATTGTGATCATAATAATTAAAGAAACAAAACAACAATGTTAAATCATAAAGTTACTTTGCCCGTACAGCCTACCACAGCGTACTTTGGATAAGATGAGATTGCCTCAATATTTTTGCATCGGGCAACGTGAAGGCTGCAATAAGACCTCAATTGTTTGCCGAACCAAAAACTTTGGGTAAAATTTTGTTGAATAAAATTGGGAGCATCAAACTTAGGTTAAAATGTGAAAAAACCGAAAACAAAACCGGTCAAAGTATCAAGTAATGGTAGGTCAAAGATCGATCGATCGCTAATAGTCCCAGGCAGGGACTAATAAAAAAGAATGTAATTTTATAGGTTGGTAAGTTTGATTATCATCATTGTATTTAATTTTCATGAAATATTATAAAATATTTATACACAAATTAAAGGTTAAAAATTATTTCTAAATAGGTTTTTTTTTTGTTTTTTAATGATTAATTAAAAATTTTGTAATAAAAACAAGTGAATCATGGTTTTTTTGGCAATTTTGGCAAACTATTAGTAAGCCATGGTATTGTAAGAAAACTTATTTACGAATTAAGAATCTCCATAATAAAGTGAGAACAAATTTCCATGGTTAAAAATATTTCATGTTTTTTAAATGTATATATATTTAACTTATTTAACCAGCCTAGATCCAACTTAACTCCCCATCTACTAAACTTCAAGAAAGATCAAATCACTTTATAATATAATAAAACTTTATCTATCCAATGTTTTAAACTACAATTATCAGCTACATGGTAAGACTAACTAAAAGTAGTCTTTGTTAAACCATTAAATGAGAAGTGGTGATTATTATTGTAATTTGATGCACAGAGATTGCCACAATCATGGATTATTATGGAGGCTAACCATGGCTAATTCTTCAACATTCTTCATAAATCATTAAAGGACTGATCTGATCTGATCTGCATGTGCATTTTCTAAGGGGCCTTTGGCTCTTTCTGCTGCCTAGGGACGCGACTAGGAAGTTGCAGTTTCAAATGGCCATAGTAATCCCCGTAAAGATAAGAGGCGAATCCCCAAAAGGACAGCCCCAGTGCCATGCCCTTCTCCACACTGAATTCCTCATGGTACAAGCCACTGCTAGGACCTCTGTCACGGGAATCATAACAGCAATGATGACACCACTCAACAAAGAGCTCGCCAAGGACGTAACGCCAAAGATCCCAATGTAAAAGCGTTGCCATGCTACTACGCTCCATAGGAGAGCCATGGAGTAATCAATCTTCCCCACACCAAATTCCTTGGCCTCCCTGTGGAGACCCTGGGAGTCTCCATTAATGAGCATGCCCGCCGTACAGAAAACATTAGCCGAAAAAGGCATCATGAATTGCATTTCCATAACAAGCGTGTATGTTATGTGGCGCTTGGTTCTCTTGTAGGTGAGCTCAATGAAGGGAATAATAATACCATATACGACAGCTGCGCCGAGAGTCAAGATAAAGCCCACCATGTACTGCCTCTTCGTTACTCCTTCAAGCCTATCTGTAACGCCTTATGGTTTGTGCGACGGGCGCCGGGCGAGTCACCATGCACGATGGGCACGCGGTTGGATGACGGGCGCGCGGGCGGGCACGCGCTGCACGACAATGCGACATTACACTGAGATGAAGGGCGACGGAAGAAATGAACTTTGTGACACTTGGTAAAGTGCGTGGATCGTTTGGAGGTTTATATACACGGTAGGAGGGCAGGCCCACATACGAATGGCGTTCATGGAGGGGTGCGTTATGATGGTTTTGGGGGTCGGCCAAGGGGCTGCCACCCACACATAACCCACGCAGGACGCATATAAGTGTATGAGCGATGGAGCTCATTTATCACCAATGCATTCACTCTCATATCTTCGCAAGACAAGGAAGGTGCGCAGTTAAGGGAGAGAGATGCGCATATCTCATGCACTCTGCTCTTAGAGGATTGCACGCTTGGTGGAAGTCTTGGAATTAAGTCGGAGGTTGGGCAAGGTGTGCCTGGGTGGATTCTAAGGTGCAGATTTTGTGTAGGACTTGGCAAGGGTGTTAGGTGGCTTGGGTGAGCACCGCCCTTCGTGCAAGAGGTGCACAAGATTGTTGTAAAGGCAGGTTTGCCTCTCTTTGTAATATTTGGTTAAGTGTGAGACTCGATTTGGCCAAGACACGCTTGTATATTGAAAACTGATATTCTTAATAAATTGTCGGGCAAACTCACATTACGGGGAGTTGCCCCTCCCCTTTATATCGTGCGATTGTTGTTCTTTTATAATTGTTGTGGATAATGATTAAGTATGGGTGATCATTGATATAAAGGTTTATTGCATATTGTACTTGGTCGCGAAACACAAACTAAGTTATCGGTTGTGAATTAGGCGTAGTCCACATACATTAGTATTGTTAAAAAGAAAGTGTGTGGTGGTGCCGCACCTCACCGGCATGGTTGAAAGACCACCATAGGCTTGGGGGCGTGACAGGTGGTATCAGAGCAGGCTGATGACCGGGTTGATGACGTGTTGAAGCATTGAAGTAGCTCGGTTGGGCTTGGTTTGAGCAGGTTGCTCGTAACGATGAAGAGTCAAGGATGTCTATCTTGCAAGAAATGGGTTTTGCAACCTTCAAGGAATTTGAAGGGAGTCTACTTGAGGAATCAAGAGAGGTTGAACAAAGACTTGCAGAATGGGACAAAGTTATGTTCAAAGTAAGGGATGCTCTTCGTGCCTTGGTCAAGGAAGGAATTTCTGATGGAAATAGGGACGAAGCTTGTCGACTTGTGAAGGAAGTGGACTTGCTTGAAGCAGAATCTAAGGAATTGAAGATAAGGCAGGAATTGATTCGAAAGAAGTGGGAATGGCTAACTCTTGAGAAGAAGCATTCCATAGATTTGGCTCATAAGGAGAAAGCTTCAAAATGTGATAAGGAAGAGGAAGCCTTGATAGTTGAAGATGTTGCAGACATGACCGTGATGGAGGATGAACTTGAGATTGATCAAGTTGGACCAGGATCGTGCAGTTTGCAAACATGTATGGATGAGGGTACTCTCATGAAGGAACCTCATGGTGGAACTTGATGATCGTTGTGGAGGAATGGGTTGTGCTTTAGCCACATGGCTAAGTGCCCGGCATGAACCATGGACAGATTAGAGGGCACACACTTGGGTGGACTTCTCATGGCCGAGACCAAGAGAAAGTCTTGGTGGAACCTTTGGTGGAGGAGCTATGATGGAAGGGACTCGTAATGACAATGCTTGGGTGGACTTCTCATGGCTGAGACCAAGAGATAGTCTTGGTGGACACTTAGGTGGGGGAGCTATGATGGAGAGACTCATGTAATGATGATGGTTGGGTGACCGAGTTCACTAGACTGAAGATTGCAGCTTGGATAGGGATGACCGATGGTTGTGATGGGTCTACTTGGTTGGACTACATGGAAAATTTAGTCATGGACATCAGGTTGGAGACATGGAGCATGGTAGTCTTATGCAGGGACATATGTGGGTGCACTTGTGGGGATGTCACTTATGGGCATCCAATAAGGTGTGCCAAGGCATGGATGTTGTGCAGATGGATCTGCTTATGTGACATGGAGACTTATTACTTATGAGCCTATGGAGAGGTTGTGCGCTCTTGTACAACAAGACCATGGACTTGGATGGAGTTGTGAGCAGTCTATGAGGCATTATTACTACATGGAGAGTTGAGGCATCTTGTAGAGACCTTTGGGCCGAGACTTGTATGCTTGCTAGAATGTTGGTTGGGGATGGCTTATGGAGCTCATGATGACATGAGATTGTTCTGACTCTTGGACACTTCATACATGGTGGACTTAGAAGATCTGATGCATTGAGGAGCTGAGGTCAAGGAATTTGATGCAGGTGCATACTTTCAAGTGCATACATGGGTGTGACTTGAAAGAGTGACTTAATGTGGAGGATCGATATGAGGCACTTTGGAGTGATGTAGTTACAATGATGATGATGCCTTGGTCGCTACACTTGGGCATGGGTTGAGTCGAGACTCAACTACTTTTTACACATGGGAGCTGATTGATCTATGATCATGGGCAGCACATGGATACATGAGACAGGTGTATACTTGTTTCTATGGCAGACTTGAGGGATGACACATTGCAGATGTGATGGAGGTAACTTCATGGACATGGATGTGGCACACCAAGAGTTGGAGTTTGATAAGATTGTCTCTTCATATTGAGGAGGCACACATATGGATGATGTTGGGATAGATGTGGCTGATTTCCTTTAGCACATTGGTACCAAACATCATGGACATGTTGCAGATGAGATGAGGACTACTTCATGGACCTGAGCATGGTTTACTTATATGGATGGATTCTTGATCGAGTTCAGGATGTGGCGGGATGTTTTGAGAAACGACTGATGGTGGCATGAGGGTGTGCATTCTTATGGTTTGGGCACGATAGTTGGATTAGCTACCCAACTAGTTCAAACATGCGGGGCTAGCATGTACATGATGTGTTAGCATTGTGTTGGAGTATCATGGTAGCAGTTCACATGGGAACGACACATGATGAGGTCGACACTATATGTTGCAATAGGCATGTAGCTTGAGATGGAGGGGCCAGCCTTCCACGATGGAGCAGCATGTGGAGATTATGACATGATGGTTGATAGTCATGGATTGAGAGGACTTCTCGTTGTTGAGATGAGATGTTGGCACATAATTGAGGTGTGTTAACACTTGTTGACATATCATGGGCAGTTTTGCACATGATGGAGATGATGCACATGATGGAGTTGACACATTGTTGCAGCGGACATGTAGCTTGATGTTGGAAGAATCAGCCTTCCATGGTGGAGAGCAGCATGGATAGATTGTGGTAGGTGGTCGATGATCATGGACATCTATGACATACTTTGGTATGGACTATCTTGGTGGCAGTTGGTTGCTGAGATGAGACATGGTGGAGATGGAGTCCTACATATGTTGCAAGGATGTTTGCCATATGTGAGGGGAGTTGACATCATGGGTATTGATGCTTGGGGATTTTGTCGAGGATGACAATGACTTCAGGTGGAGGAGGATGTAACGCCTTATGGTTTGTGCGACGGGCGCCGGGCGAGTCACCGTGCACGATGGGCACGCAGGTGGACGACGGGCGTGCGGCAGGCGCGGGCGCACAACAGGCGCGCGCTGCACGACAATGCGACGTTACATCGAGATGAAGTGCAATGGAAGAAATGAACTTTGAGACACTTGGTAAAGTGCGTGGATCGTTTGGAGGTTTATACCCACGGTAGGAGGGCAGGCCAACATACGAATGACGTTCATGGAGGGGTACGTTATGATGGTTTTGGGGGTCGGCCAAGGGGCTTCCACCCACACATAACCCACGCAGGATGCATATAAGTGTATGAGCGATGGAGCTCATTTATCACCAACGCATTCACTCTCATATCTTCACAAGACAAGGAAGGTGCGCAATTAAGGGAGAGAGATGTGCATATCTCATGCGCTCTGCTCTTAGAGGATTGCACGCTTGGTGGAAGTCTAGGAATTAAGTCGGAGGTTGGGCAAGGTGTGCCTGGGTGGATTCTAAGGTGCAAATTTTGTGTAGGACTTGGTAAGGGTGTTAGGTGGCTCGGGTGAGCACCGCCCTTCATACAAGAGGTGCACAAGATTGTTGTAAAGGCAGGTTTGCCTCTCTTTGTAATATTTGGTTAAGTGTGAGACTTGGTTTGGCCAAGACACGCTTGTATATTGAAAACTGATATTCTTAATAAATTGTTGGGTAGACTCACATTACGGGGAGTGGCCCCTCCCATTTATATCGTGCGATTGTTGTTATTTTATAATTGTTGTGGATAATGATTAAGTATGGGTGATCATTGATATAAAGGTTTATTGCATATTGTACTTGGTTGCGAAACACAAACTAAGTTATCGATTGTGAATTAGGCATAGTCCACATACATTAGTATTGTTAAAAAGTAAGTGTGTGGTGGTGCCACACCTCGCCGACACGGTTGAAAGACCACCGTAGGCTTGGGGGCGTGACACTGTCATTGCTCGTATGGAAGGCAAGCAAAACAGAACTGCCCTTGAGCAAAACTACAGAGTTTACAGAGAAAGGGATGAATTTAAAGGGATGAATTTTTGGCGGACTAACAACAACGCAAATACAACGTTGAAGTCGAGCTGGCTGGCAATCAACACAGTCGATGTGGAAGCGGGCAGAAATGAAAGGCCATATGCATTTAGATAGTCGTCGGAGCCTGTGAGATACCCGATTCTAGCACAAGCTAGGAAGAAGTTGGGGGTATGTGATTCTCTCTGTTGGGATGCTCCCTATAGGATATATAGAGAGGCAACATAAGAAGTGGCCGGCCCACTGTCTCGAGCCAAGAAGAAAGCCATGGTTTAGATCCAACGTGCAGGAAATAAAATTTTGTCAACAAAGGCCCTGCAGTTGAACCCATAGCCAAGGCCAAGACGTTGAGTATGAGGAGGATCCGATGCCTTCGGATTTTTATTTCTGTTGCTCACCTCAGGATGCATTCTTTGGACGCCTAAATCAACTGTTGCTCTGATGTTTATGATTTCAGACGCACAAATCCCAGACATATTGAATGCACAACTTCAACCCAAAGGCTAAAATTGTAATTTGAATTCAAGGTTCCCTAAAAGATCAACTGAAATAGAACCAGCTACACATTGACCAAGCGAGGACATAAATAAGATGAAGATATGATAGAGGAAGATGGGAGGGACCGAGCATGACCTGTAGATATGTTGAAAAGGAGAGGTATAGACTGAAACTAATTTAATGTGAGGCATGTGGACGCATCAAGAAGGGAACATGTATCGAACAATTGGGAAATGGGAATGTGATAGAGACATGTTGAGAAGTTATAATCTACTTGTTTGATTGGGAATATTAGATGGCATTCGAATCTAGGCGAGTACTTGTTTGATTGGGAATACTGGATGACGTTTTCTACCTGGTCAGAGTTTTGTTACGATGGCAAATTCTTTTGTTGGAATTTGTTAGATTTTTCTTTTAAACTTACTGGTGGAGTATTTGAATTGAGTTTTTCTTAGAGCTGAAATGAATTCAGCATTACCAAAAATCTATGAATTTATGAGGCACATTAAAATCTTGAAGTTTAATAGCTGTAATCTAAATTTCCAAAAAATTTAGTCAAATTTTATCAAAATCTTGCTAAAATTTCTATTTTTTTTTTGCAAAACTGTGACATCCGCATTGTATATTAGTTTTTTGTTTTGTTTCCTTTTTAATTAAATGTGACAAGGAATGAATAGGGTTGTTAACCCTCTTTTATATACTTTTACAATTTTGTATGAAATCAAATAAATTATCTAAGGTGTATAGGGATAGTATAGGTAGAGACGTAAATGTGTTAATTTCAAAATTTTTATGTAAAAAAATTGTATTTATTATAGTAAATTTCAATTAAATTTTATAAATTATATAAAAAAGAAAAATAGTAAAAAGTTTTAAAATAAGTTTTATCACACAAATACTAAGGTTAATGCTATGGATTTATAATCAATAATGGTAAATTTATGATTGAAAAAATTAAGGTGAACTTAATTAATTCGGAATTTTTTTCTTAAATTATTTTGGGATAAACAACTACCCCATCTAAGTTTATTAACAATGTATTCTAGAATATAAAATGTTCTCTATCAATAGGTTTATGTCCACACTTTACACTAGTGACTAACTAAATAAGGGGAACACATACCTAAATAAATCTTGTAGACATTACCCATTTATATATGTGCTTAAATACAACTCCATAAACTTACAACGGTATGCTCAAACATATGGAGCTTGAAGCATCTATCATTACCCAACTACTACAAATATAATTACTAAGTACTTATCAATGGATTACATATCCTATCATTGTATGCCTAAGCAAATGATCCTTGAAACATCTTCCTCTACTTCAAATACAATGAATTAAATCAAGCACTCCTTATTAAAATACTTCATCCACTATACCAATATGTTCACCAATGCTCCACATTAGTTTTTGTAATCCATTTCCTAGTGCTTTCTACTATTGGGACAACAAGGGAAACATATATTATGCAACAATGGTGACATATTTTCTCTATTGATATATATTAATATTATACCACTTTAGTGAGAGATCCTAAGGCTATGAAGCTTTGATCCATCATCTAGGAAATGCCTAGGCAAGTCTGGCTAGAGAGTTTAAGCCTATCGAGGTTTGATACTAAGTGCTAAAAGCAAGAGACAAAAATGTCATACTGAAATAGGCACAAGAAACACAAATAAGTACATAGAGCCAATATCTACGTCAGAAACTCTTGCTTGAGAAAACGAACACCCAAATAAATATATGTTATTTCTTTAGCCAAGTTGACCAAATACCAAGTAATTTTAAAAAATTATCCAATAATGTTCTTCAATGCTCTTAATAAGATTCACCACTTCAAATATCATGGAATTTCCAATGTCATAAGAACCTAAACCACCAATGAAAATCCCATCATTAACATAATCAAAGCTATCTAAATTACCTTATGGCTAAGTCAAGACTAAACAATAATAACTACTAAACCCTTGGTACTTGGAATTTTTATCTTTTGAACCAATGAGTAAGAATACTCCACATTAAGAATACTCGCTGTGATGAAGCAAATATACCTTCAAATCGAATGTAGTAATAAAAAATTGGCATTCTTATGTGGATTCCAATTTTGGAGTTTCGTTAATGTATGTTTTTGAATAGCTAAACTATAATTTAATTTAGCTACATTATAAGAAAAATAATGTATTTAAAATATTTATCAATGTAGATATATTTTATATTTTTATATATATCTTAAAGATATAAAGGTATCCCTAAAGAAATATGTTGTCTTTGTGATATTTGTGATATCAAGAGAACTGAAAATGAAAAGTATAAACTATTTTTATATCTCAAAATTAAATCACAATTTCAAGATATTGTCATAATACTAATCTTTTTAATATTCTAAATCATTAAAATTAAGTAATCGCCTTAAATAATTAAAACTAAGTAACCTTGAAATGGTTCTCTTAATTATTTTTAACATTGAAAAAAAAATGTAAATAATCTCTTAAATTCCTTAAAGTGAGATAAACCCATTAAAAAGATAGATACATTTTAATCCATAATTTTAAAAATTGTATTTGATTTGTTTTAATTAAAAATAAAAATAAACTATAATAATTTTATTATGAAAAACAAAAATCAGCAAAAAAATATAGGAAAACATACAAATAAATTCAATAATCTTCCTCCTTTCCCCTTAAATGTGGAAAAAAATAGTGTTATTCAAACCTTTCATTAATTGAAAATATGTTGACTCTTTCATAGTGTATTGGCGAAACCACACCTAATTTTATCTCAAAGTGATGGTTATTTCTAGGTAGGTTTTTTACTCTTACTAAAAGGGAAGTGTTTAACAAAACTCGTAGTGAGTTAAAGTTATTTTAAAATCTTAGCACATGTCTAGAAGGTAATTTTGACATATCACTTGTATGTAAAAGAGAGTTGGTGCCATATAGAAAGAGGAAACCTATAGAGTAACATTTAGTGAAAAGAAATAAAAATATATGATGAAGGAATATTAATAAACAAAGGGGTTTATAATGGTTACTATATGAAGTTGAGGGAGCATTAAATAAATTGAGCTAGAGAGTTGATTAAGCCATTAGCATCATGAGAAGTTCTAGGTTTTAATTTCTCAAAAGGTTGAGGATGAAGGGTATGTACGATGACAACATATAGGTAAATAGAGATTGGGTGTAGATTAAGTCAAATTATTACACTTTGGCATTGTTTTCCTCTTCTATTTGTGGCACAATGGTAGCCACATCCTTTGTAATAAAAGGAAATAGTGGTTTGAGAAACAGGTGTAAGAGGAGCTTATCATGGACTTGAATCTTACACAACCTGTGATTCCTACAACAATCATGGATGTGATACATGATGTGGATGGATATATTCAATTTGAAATCTAAAATAATTTTCAGTCTTATGTCATGAGAATCTAGGAGCTAGAAATATTGTAAGAAGGAGTTTGCAAATGATGCAAATGTGACGTGAGTACCCATGATTTCATCAACATAACACTTTTCATTCGAGCTAAGTTTTTTTGAAAGGGTCTTAACCAAACGGATTCCTCTGTAATGATATTGGAAGAACATAAATGAAAAGACGTGACATCATTTCCAAGATCCTAATTTGGTTCACCTTCAAATTTAGGAATGTTAGAAGGTAGCTTAGTCGACATGGTAGGCTAAGTGGTACTGTACCTGGTGGGGATCATTGGTCAACTTAGTGAGATCAGATAAATCTAGAAATGCCATTAATGACACATTCATGTTTTAGTTAGGATTGAGTTAGGAGTTCAAAATTTATACATTCTAAGCCACATTAGAAATTGGTATATTCATATCCATTGGATTAGATTGGGTACTTTGTCGAGTATTAGTACTAATAATTTCTAACAAAGATGATCTAAGTGAAGTTGATTCTAAATGACTGGCACTCAAAGGTGCTTATGGAGGAGATATGTTAGGTGATATATTAAGACCAAAAGTGATTCATGGGAATGATGGGAGATCTTGTAGCCATTCATAATGACAAGGTCCTAGAGGATCCCCTATGCTACTGAAATATGTAGTGATATATGTGATGAGTGGGAAGAAATATATAAAATGTTTAAAAAGATGGGTTACTCAAAGAAAATAAGGGAAAATAACCTACAATAATATGATAAAACAATGTAATATTTCTAATTTGTTTTGATAGCAAGGATTTTCTCATGATGTGAGCCTAAAAAAATAAGCATAAGTCCTAAATGCCCGACATCCTTCCTCTTAAGACATCATTACCTTTGAAATAAATCTCAACCCTCTATCTGTGAATACTACAGAAAATATTTTGTGAATATTCCATAAGATTAAATCCCTACTATCCACCTATTGATTATTGATAATTAAATTAAAATTCTCGAAGCCCTATTCCATTTGTGCAGCCATTTAAATTAAATGGATGGTAAATTATGAGGCATAAAAACATTTTCCTCATGATACATATCACATTGCTAAGATTAAAAACAAATATAGATCCATCTTATCCAATGACCAAGCAAGGATTGAATCGTGTTAGGTGTAAATCTCTTTTACAGTGCAAAACTTGAAAAAATGTTTGCACCTCTAAACATTTGATTCCTCACAAAGCTCGATAGATCCTTGTTTGGGTTATATATATTTCTTTTGAATGCATAATACGTCAACGACTTACAAATCTCCTTAGGCACTTGGTTAATGTAGACTACACAACTTAAACTTGTAATTGCAACAAATCCTTGCTCAAATTTAGACAAAATTGATTGAAAAATATTCTTGAAAATGGGCCAAAATGTAAAATAATAAGGCTATCTGAAATGTTTTAACCATAGAGAGGAGTGTTATTACTTAACATATATATTAAAATATTTTAATTATAAACTATATTATTCCATTTAGTTTTTTTAATTAAGATATGTTTAAGTAAACGTTGATATTACTTAATTTTTCACATCAAAATATTTATTTATAACCTACTTTGTGTCTTTTTATTATTATGAATATTTTTTAAATATCATATCTGAATTTTATATAAAGAATTGAATGAATCACACATCTACTTATCACTTTTATTAGAAAGTCATTTAATATTTTATTTTCAATTACTTCTTCTATTTTAACATTGAAATATTTTAATATGATCAATATTAAAACATTTATATTATATTCTATCTTTTTATATGGGCGTAGTCTAACTTATTGAGGAAATAGCCTTTTTCACCTGAATTCACCAAAATCTGGTCGTTTAAAATACATTTTTGAATGTATAAATGGATTTAGCACCTTGAAAAACCCCTTGGGCACTCAATTATGAATATTAAACAATTTAAACCCAAATTTTTAAAAATCTCTATAGGATTTTGATTAGAATTAATGAGAAAGAATTAGCTTTCTTATACTCAAAAGTGAAAACACAAGATTTATATTAATTTTAAGTACTTTATTTTATTTTTAGATTACATTGACATAATAATGTTTTATTTACGAGTATTTTATTTATGATTAAAAGTGAGAGTGAAATATTTTAATCACATCTCTTTTGGTGGTGTGTTGTAATATCAACAACTAATAAAGTTAGCATAGAGAGAGTGGGATTATCATTGTTTTAGAATGCTTTTAATTAAAATTAACCAAAACATGTACATTCATTTTTGTTTTTTAATTATGCCACATTATTCTTTTATTTAGAGAATATTTTATTTTTATTTTAAAAAGGGCACGTGTCAATTCAAATGCTTTAATTAAAATTAACCAAACATCTACATTCAATTTTGTTTGTTTAATATGCCACATTATTCTTTTATTTAGAGAATATTTTATTTTTATTTTAAAAAGGCACGTGTCAATTCAAGATTAAGAATGGAAGGATTACACATCCCCCTTAATACTAGACTATAGAATGTGTAGAAATTATAACTTTATTTTAAATTATTATTATTATAGATTAAGAACGGAAAGATTACACACCCCCCTTAATACTAGACTATATAATGTGTAGAAATTATAACTTTATTTTAAATTATTATTATTATTATTAGTTACAAAAGTAATTAATATATGAGTTAAACGTATATACTTAAAAATAAATAAATAAAATGTAACAAGACTCTTAATTATGCTCATATGACAATTTTTTTAATTAATAAATTTAATTAAAAGGGCGCACAACGCATGACTATTCTAGAGATAAATCTCAACCTTTGGTTTTTGGTTTACTAAAAATATTTTAAAATATTCCATGAAAGATAAACTCGTATCTTTCACTTAATAATTATTGATAATTAAATTAAAATTCTAGAAACCTTATTTTGAAATAAAGACACTTATGAACACAAAAATAAACTTACCTATCAACAATATAATCATGAAAAAAACAAAAAACAAAACAAAACAACCACATTACATAGACCAAATGCCATATAATTGTCATGCCAATGACATTAGTTGAAGAAGAGTTAATCCAAAATATAAAATAAATGAAATTATACCAAAGCAATGAAATGTGACAAGTATTACGCACCATCGCGAGTGATGTAAAATGTAAAATGTAAAGTGACAGGCATTACATATCATCATAAGCGATGTGTATTTGTATTCATTACAAATTGATGTTTATAGTTGATACTTACGTCGATAGGTGTTTTCCTCTACAGGGTTGGGGTGAGCAGACATTTTTCACCCCAACCAATAAGAGGCCTTCATTTTCATCATCCTTCTTCCAATTAGAAATTGACATGTGGTATGCACAACATCTGCACACGTCCATCAATATCCACCCATATTTGTAACGTGGTTTTTCTAGGTATCTCGTCGTTTGTATGCATTCTAATCATTTCTTAAAAGAATTTACATTTGGTGTGTTTGCGACTACTAACAATGTCAGCCTTGATGATTCACCTATGGCTGGAAGACTAGTTGATATAGGCATTGAAATCACTCTCTCTTTATTAGCCAGCATGTCCATATTGGAAGTACTACTTCTCAAACTTCTTTCTCTCACCCAACATGGCATTTATCTATCAAATCTGGGGTTTTACTCTTCATTATCAGCATCGTTGTGGAAATATTCTCGTGGGTGTGTTGTTCATTTCACAAATCTTGGTATTTATCGATTCCTTTCATTCGCAATCTTGAACTCACACGACTAACAAACCAAAGAACCCAATAGAAAAAAATTCAGTAAAACAATTGATGGATTATACAAAGAGGAAAGCTACCAAACGCACCATTCAAGAAATGAGTAGAAGGATTTCGCCACATTCTTCTGCCTCCTATATTTATATTTTTACCCTTTTTGGATTTAAAAGGTGTCAGATTTGAATCCCTGTATTTATTTTCAAAGGATTGTGAAATAGATGGATTAAATTCGTAGGTGGAAGAAAAATGAAAGATGATGGAACAACTTCAGCAAGAACGAGCCAAACGATTGGATGAAAAATGTGATAATGCGTGGTTGCATGACCCGGTTTGCAAGCTCATGAACATGCTCAATGATGACGAGGGGGGCAATCTAGGTACACTCCAAAGCCCTGTTAAATGACAGAGTCTGTGTCTTATTCCTAATGTTATGTTCTTTTCATACATCATGTTTCTTTACCTCTAAATATTCTCATCACAAACAAGTGATACACAATATAAGTTTTAATGATGACATTTATTGGATCTCCATTAGTTCATCTAAGGGAACTAGCCATTTGTTGGTTATATCACATTTTGGTGGGGTTGTTCTTGCATACCCATGAGGGAACACTTATGGATGGTAACATGGCATCTTCCCATGTACAGAATCCTACAATGTGTTTTTGGTCATGCTCCAAGCTATTGAGGGCCAATCAACAACCTCTTCCACTACCTTCACCCCCCATCACTCTATTTGTTGTGAGCAGGATAAATAATGGTAATTGTTATAGGACATTTTGTTACATCCGATCAGTGAGCCTCCTAATGGGATCAATCAACATCCTATCCCCCTTGTCACCATCTTGCAAAAATCTCTAAGCATGCTCCCTTCATACCCCAAAGGGTCAACGCTAAACTACATCATTTGAGTTAGTTTTAGGACCAACACTCCTTGTATGCCTACTGGGGTGCGATCACCTATAGGTTGCTCCACTGTGGCCTACATTGGTCACCATCAAGTTGCTCCCCTTTGCACCTGTGTTGGTTCTAGAAATCCAAGAGAATGATTGGGATTTTGGAAGCTTCCCAATCTAAGAGTTTCTACAAGTTGTTCCAACTACTTAGCTTGGATAAAAAATTCAGATCCTATCCTTCCCTACTTTGGATTTTTCACCACTTATCCTTTTATCCTATCACTCCATCAAAGGTGGATCTCAAACCCTAGATTGGTAATTGGATAAGAACCCCCAAATTACCTTACTTCTCTTATATTCCCAGCCTTCTATGTGGTTGGGGGTTGGATTTTGAACAATGATCCTACCCTTATGTTGTTGTAGTGAGTGGTCATCATCCCATGCATTTAGGGTGATTGGAGGTGCATATTGTGACAAGGAATGACAAGTCAACAACTTGGAGGAGCTCTTCTGCAAGATAAACTGCTACTTATGGTTGTAATCTCATTCAATTTATATTAATGCAAAATAATTCATTGTTTTCCTATATGTGATGTTATTTCATATATTTCAATACCATGTTGATCTATTCACTAAAGTATTTAGATGATGTTGCATAGATATCGTAGTTTCTCGGCTTGTGTTATCTAATTGTGCAGGTTCTAATTTTGGCATTCAAAGCTGGAAATGGAGCTTCCAAGCTAAAGAAGGAGTGAAGTGTGCGAAGGATTCCAGGTAGGTCTCACTCCATCATTTATTTACTTTAAGGAAAAGCATTATGTTGCTTGTCTCTCTGTTGTTCTAGGTTAGCCACTGACCTACGGGAGATACTTTTTTCCACAATCATGAATCCTGTATAAACAATTGGTGACTCCACTGGGGAACGGAGTATTCCCTTGGGGGTTTCCTTGTCCATTGTGTTTTATTACCTCCTTGACAGACCTTTGTTGTATCATCCAACCAACAACATACCTAGGAAGTGATTTCATTGAGCCTTTTTTGCAATTTTTGTGTAAGAATCCTCTTTCCCAGGCCCAACTCACCCCTTGTGCCTTTGATACAGCATTGCAACTCACCTTGGCTCACTGTGTACCAGTGTTGCAACGCACTAGTACCTCTTCTGCACCAACGTTGGCCCCTATTTTTGCATAAATTTTTCCTTGGTTCTTGAGCCTCTCTTTGGTCAGCCTACTTTCAATTGAACTTCCCTGAGTCTTGAATGTCTTGTGGTCTCCCTAAAACCTCTGTTTGGTTTTCATTTGCGTTGTTTGCCTTTGGTAAGAATTGGTTTTGATTTTTCTTTGTTCTTATCATTTGGTTGCTTGAAAATTGATTTCGTTTGATTGTTGGTCGCTTAGATGAATTGTTGTTCTAGTCCTCATTCTGAAAAGTGTAATTGAATTAGTAATTGAACATTTCCATCTTAGTTTTCTTCATTTTGAAAATTAAGTGTGGTGAAAAGAAAAAATTTGCATTGGCATTTAGGGTTTTTCATTTGCATTAGCATAGGAATAGTTACATCGAAAGGGAAATTGCATCGTACATCTTGTTTGTTGCATATTGTATGTTGCATCTTGATTGTTCCTTCCCTTCCTTAGCTAGATTTTCATTGAAAGAGAAAATATTTCTATTTTCTCATGCTAGATTTTCATTTTAGGATATTCAGGTGACATTCGTAGTGAGCCCCAAAACTGAAACATAATCAAAGATAAACAATAAAATTTATTGAATCAACCTAAGGAACATTTGTAACATTAACGCACAAATTTATAGGTCTAGGCTAGAGACATGTTCCGACGTCATTAAACATCGGAGTTGTCATTGTTTTCTAGCGTTGCATTCCGAGGGTGAAATCTCATTCCACGTATGTGAGTGTATAGGATCGTACTCCACGTACCTTTGGGTATATTGGTGGCACTCCACGCACGCAATGTATATGGGAGCGCTCTCATCGAATGGTTACACATTAGACAACACTACTACGGACTGCACTCCCACATACCGTTACGTATATTTTGGGAATTGATTCTACTACCTTGTATACCGTGATCCACCGAACACAACATTCGGAAAGATTGGTTGTTGTACATTAATTCCTTGGTTCGCAAGGTGTATATTGTAGTTCACGTTTGCTTGGTAATCCTTTATGCCTAGATTACCCTCTTTTTGATTTATTTCTTTCCATGTTGATAAAATTTATTAGCCAACGTGGAAGAACAAAACCCCCCTCCATGTCGTTCGTGTAGAATGAAAAATAATCCTCCTCTTCCTCTAGAGGCTACTCTTAACCATCGTCTAAAGTATAAGGAAACACAAACTACTAAATCAGGAACATCAGGAACTACTTATGGCCCTCCTCCCAATATTGATAAGCTAGAATCATCTATCCCTTTGAGTTCCGAACCCGAGATTACATGTATTCACGTTGGTGACACTGAAACAATTGAAACAAAAATCTCTGAAACTTTGTTACCTAAGGTCATTGAATCTGATCTCCTTGAGTCAGAAAATTTGTTTCCTGAGGTTGTTGAACCGGAGGAGCCTCATCCATCTTCACCGGATTATTTGGGACCTTCCTCCTCTCTTCCTTTGTCTCAAACATAGCCAAAATATCTTGGGCCTAACGGTGAACCTCTTCCATACATACTTTTGAGTATTGAAGAGATCCCTCAAGAAGAGCCTCGTCCTCCCACTCCATTTCATTGGGAAGGACTTCATTTTTATAAAACTGATCGTCTTCCATCTCTTCAACCTCCGACATAATCTCCTTTACCTGATTCTTTGGGCTTACTTGCAGATCTCTCGCAGAAATCTTCATTGGAATTGTTAACCGTAACTGGAACCAATTCAAACTACGCATGTTTCCACCACTATGGTTGAGACATCAAGTGTCACTTCCTCATCTATGTTTATGACATCACTAGAAACTCATTTGTATGGTGGCTCGTCCGTCTCACCTTGCTCTCAGTCATTATCTGGTACATTTTTTGGTGTGGCTTCCATTCCTTGGACCTTTCCCATGTCATCCAATTTGGGAATAATGTATAGTACTTCTCTTATGAATGCCACATTGTCTACTCCTCTCCCTCCCACCTATACCTACAATAGAGCAGTAGGGTAGCCCTTATGTTAGTGGGAAAGTATACCCTCAATAGCCTAACCCTCTGTATGTTGGGTACCCTCCATTTGGATCGCAGTTGCCTCCAACATCCCCTCCTCCAACGGTAGGGGGAAAACCTATTGTTGGTATACCTGAATATTGTAATACACCTAGTTACATTCCTCCTTATCCTTGAATGGATTCCAATGTTTGGAAACCTACTTTACTTGTTCAATCTGGTTCTTTTTAGGATCGATTGCTGAATCCTCAAACTTTACAGTCTTGATCACAAATTCCTACCTATCCGTTAGCACCTCAATAAGCTTAAATACATGTGATCCAAACTTTATAGCCTATTCCAATGGTGTTTGATTCCCCCTAGATCCGAATTGGTAAACCTGTACAAGATCCCTCACCTTCTCAATCGCTTGCGCAAGGTACTCCTCAAGTTTTAGTGGGTCAAATTCTTCAAAATTTGGCGCAGTCTCAATCGAACCCATACTAGGGGGGAATGAAAACCCCTATATGGAAACAATATGGATCACATCAAGTTCCTTTTCAAGGCCAACAAATCCAAACCCAACCATTCCATAAGGTTTATCGCCATCCTGGGGCTAGGAAACAAACTCACTTGTATGTTGGTTATCAAAACCCTCCATATTATAGTAACGAGGTTCCTTATCATCATAACCCTCCTTACCCAAGAATGAAAGTGCCTATTTCCTAGGCCATCCCTTCATATCCAGGTTATCTACCTCTAGAATTTAATCGACAATTTCCTTTTGTGGCTACTCTTGAATCACTGGATTCAACTCGACTTACTAATGACCCCATTGCTCATTCGCCATGGTGGTCGATTATTCCCACTAAGTTTCCTTTTCATATCCAAAAATTTAATGGGAATCCTAGAGAAGACCCGTCAATGCATGTTATGACATATCATTTATGGTGTTCAACCAACTCCCTTAATGATGATTCCATTAAACTCCATCTTTCCAACGAATTTTTACGGGTACCGTAACTAAATGGTATAGTGCATTACCTAGAGCATCATTTCACAACTCCAACACTTTAGACACTACTTTTCTCACACATTTCCAGTTACCCATCAGGTATGAAACTGGAACGAACTATTGACCAACTTCAAACAATCAGACTCTACTCACATTTTAGATCACATTCATGAGTGGAGGCATCATCACTGGTTGATCAAGACATATGTTCACGATCAATTGTTAACATAATGGTTTGTAAAAGCTCTATTAGCTCCCATAAAAAAAGATGTGGCCAAAGGTGGAGTCGTGACCGAAGAGCAAGTTATTTCTCATGCTCAATATTCAGATCTAGTCTATACCAATCGGACACACTTTATAATAAGATACCAAATTCTCTAAGAGCCTCGAATACTATTCCTCCTCCACCTAGTAAAGAATATCATGTTTCTAATGGCATTATAAGTTTTTCCAATTCACACTCGGCGAGTAAACCATCTGGTATTTCTCTCACTACTCCTACCCAAAACCCTCAATCACATCCTCTTGCAGCTTCTGCTTCTAAGATATATGTTGTTTCATCTAATAAAGGCAAGTATAAAGATCAACTTGGAAGCAAGAAGAAAGGTAAAGGTAAGAGAAAGAAATATTCCTCACCACAGGATAAGCAAACAAATTCATTTTTTGATGAGAAATGAAAGCCTTGATACCCATGTTTGATTTGTAACGAGGATCACTTTACATGTGATTGTCTGCACCATGTTGAAGTGAATTAGTTTCTTAAATCATCCGCTTCTCCCAGTGTGCTGATCAACCCATTTCTTAATCAAGAGAATCATATGGTTGCCTGGGATGCTTCTTCCTCTAACATGGTTTTGATGCTTTCCTCCTCAAAGCTAAAATATGATGTCATGGTGGCCACTTGGAAAAAGGACTATGGTAATGTGAATCCACCGAACAGTCAGACTATTGATCAACCTGCGAGTTTAGAACCACCCTCATCTGATCATGTTCCACCTCTGTTTCCTACGGAATTAACTATCAAGCCTCCGAAGGGTGTTATCCATAAGTTTGCTTTCAACTCTCATTCGCGAGCCGCTCAAAATTACAACGTAGTTGAAGAATTGGCTCAGTATCCATTAGCTATGTCAACTCTTGAGTTGTTTCAAAATTGTCCCACCCAAAAGAAGGCCTTGTTATCATCTATTGAATGTGTGGATCTTGTTATCACTCAGGTTGTCCCTAGGCTCCTGTAGGGATACGGCCGAGGTAACCACAAACCAATATTTGGATTGTAGGTTCTAGCCCACCTGCAATCAGAGAGGGCTCTCTCTTAATGATTTAACTTTGTTTATGATGATTTTAGGCTAGTCGTCGGGTTCAGGGGTTTAGATTTTTTGTTTGGATGGAGGATGTATGCCAGGTAGAAAATTCCAAGCATAGACGTAAGGTAAAGTGTGATAAGTTTCAAACCATTGGGCATGGAGTCATGGATTACAACTTGCTGTTGTGTTTTCTTGGTCACAAGAGGATTGCGGAGCGGGATAACCACACATGAGACAATTATCAATTTGCTGAAAGGATGGAATGATAGTCAGGGATGAAAGGCAATTAAGAATCTTTCATCAAAACTGACAGGGAGGAGAGGTGAACGAAAGGTTGTCTAGGAGCAGTTAAGAATTCCTAAACTATCATTCATATGTGAAATAAACAACGTAAACAAGATCATTTAAGTATGCATGTTCATACTTATTCCTGATGAGAACATGAAAAATTGCAGAAATTGAGCCTAAGGTGCAGCTAAGCAAATCCTAAACTATTCTTCTTTTCTGCAATTTAGATGGCGAAATGATGATAAAACAAACATGAAAAACTAACAGATTTAAGAAGCACTTATTGAACCATGTAGAGGCGCAAGAATTCCACAGTCACTCCTCGGCCAATTTAAACACAACAGACAATTTCAGAATCCATTCTTTCAACAGTCTTTGATTATAGAAAGCATCACAGTTACAGTGCGAGTCTCTGCCTGAGAGAAAAATCGGAATAACAAAGATCAAGCTACTGATCAACCAACCAACCAACCAACCAACCAACTCTATTTTTCAGGGTGGTATATATAAGCAAAATATCTAAAGTCATTTATTACAACCGACCTAAACAGGTCTGCAGGAAAAAGCTTTTTCTAAAAACCTAATTGTTGCTGGAATTAAATGCAAGTAAGTCCTTTGGGCTGCGCTAGAGGCAGCTGAATCAAGTTGAGTTGATGAGGTGTCCTGTGTGGCTTGGTGCAATGGTTCTGTCATAAGTGTGCATTGAGTTCTGGTCCACTGATCTCCTGTGAGTTTAATGTGCAGTCATTTGTGCTGGTGAGCCTTCAATGCATCTTTAATTGCTTCTTGACTTTCAGAGCTTTCGTTTTAATGTTGGATTTGCCTCTAGCCCTGAGAAAATCTCCTCTGATACACTTTGCCGCTACATTGATGGTATTCATCGCTTTCTGATACTCTTTGACGTGTTCTTCATCTGCATATTTGATTTGATACTCTTTAATCTTTAATCCTGGTCTCTCTCTGTCTTCAAATACGTTCAATTTGGCAAAATCGGGCATCTTCTGGCTTTTTCGGTGCAAAAAGGGCCAAGGAATCAAAAGATTCCCCAATATGGCCCATTTCCCGTAGTGATGCGCGATTAGTGCCGAGGCGCTAATTGCGCATCAAAAACTGCCTCTGTTTTTGAATCTGGGCTTCCCAAGCTACGATTTTGCCTTTGTGCTCTTTTCTGGCAGGTGACGTTAGCAGTGGGTCCTGGTACGGTGAGCGACGTGGCAGGGTGATGTGGTGCTTGCGTGGCATGATATTTCTATCTTTATTGCGATGCGATATACTCTCTTTGATGCAATAGTGATATCGCATCAGGGAAAAGGGAATCCGTCATGTATTTGGGGAGATGGATCTAGCGATCGCCGACTTGCGATGTCGCATCGGCAGAAAGGGGAAGGAGCGTATATATGTGACATATAATAATGCGATATTGCCGACTTGCGATATCGCATCGGAGGAGGTCAAAAGGGATCAGAAGATTGTTTTGGGGGAATCGGCGAAGGTTTATTGCGATCAGAAGGAGTGAGTGTATGCTTTTGAAGAGTATTTTAGGCCTCAGAAGGGGTCCGATAACCTAGAAAGAAATTTTATGCTTTGGAAGGAGTCTGTTGCATTAGAAGATGGTTTGAAGGGGAAGCATGAGGGTTCTTGCCAAGTTTTAGATAAACTGAGCAATTCCCGAGGGTACTAATGGTTATTTTCAACCAGAGGGAGGGAATATATACATAAGGGAATTATTACCATAGTTTTTAGTAAGGGGAATGGGAAATAGATAGGGAGCTACATAGTATAGTTAGTAGTTAATATGACAAGTGATAAGAAAGCGCTAAGTATGTAAATCTTAGGCTATTAGGAAAAATGGTCCAAATAAAGAAATGGCCATTCTACCAAGGCGATTAACATGGAAAATGATGAGACTAAGAGATATCAAGCAGATCTTGACCTCTTTCTGGGAAGTTAGTGAATGATTTTGGGAAGAGGAAGAAGGGGAAGTTAGTCATGCTTAGTTTGAAGTCCTTCGATGGGAACTGCCTGCTAGCTGTGATCTGGATAAATATAACACTTGAAAATGTGGAGTTGATCGTAAATCACCAATCTGCAACCTCAGAATTACCTACCCAGCCTACTTACCTAACATTTTTTCTTGTTTTTGATTTGGGTGCACTTAGACTTGCAGACCCAGCATTTCAATTTTTCTTTTTATGCTTTCCTATCTACAAACTACCCTTATTTCTTCCAAGGGCCCAGATTAAGCAGTTGGGCTCCTTTGATTCTCTACCTATCTAAGAATCTCCCAAGATTAAGCTGTTTGGACAGATTTTTCATTCTCTATATTCTAAAACAGGAAATTGAAACCTAGGGAGACCAAGATTAAGCTGTTTGGACCTCCCTTTAGCTAAGAATTTTACAAAAATGGAATAAGTCTTCAAAACTGGAATGTAGCATATGAGCTTTAATTAGCGCTCTTTCATGGCCTCTTTCTCTGGTGTTTGTTTAGCAAATATGGAGCATTGCAGCATGCAAAGTATGACATATTTGGTATGTAAAAATGTCAATCATGAAATATGAGTAACCTGCTGTAGCAGGAGGCTAACAGATCCATCGGATCCCAACCTAATGGTTTTCTCTCATGAAAACTATACCCCTCGACTTCCAACGCAGTTAGCTTTTATGATTCAGTTCATTATCCATGATAAGAACATTCATTGTTCTATTGTGGATGAGGGAGCCTCGACCTGCATTATGTCTTTGTCTTGTTGGAAGGTGATTGGTTCACCCCAACTGAGTCAATCGACCACCACATTAAAATCCTTTGATGGAAGGACATATAAATCTTTTGGAATTCGGAATTCCCTCCAAGTGGAACTAGGGGGAAAGTCGTCTCTGTTGAAGTAGAAGTTATTGTTGGACTTCTTGATTATAATCTTTTATTGGGATGTACATGGGTTTATGCTATGGCTATCGTCATTTCGACTTACCTCTGAATGATTGAATTTCCTCATAAAGGTGATATCATGGCCATATATCAACTGACCTTTTTCCCTCTAATTCTAATCTTATTGGAAGTGCCCCTCTTGTAGGGGAAGCCCTACATTCCTATCAGCATGTGAGAGTTGGATTGTTGAAGGGCTCTTCCTTTATGGGAATGTTTTCATTCCCTCCTCATATCCATTCCATATCCTCTCCTTTGGTTGCCTATACCAATATGATATAATCCTCTACGATCCCGACTGATCCATGGATTTTACCTGATGAAATTGACATCAAAAGATTTTGCGACAGAATTCTGCTTAGCCCCATTGATAAATATTATGAAGCCATCTATTCATCTTGTGCAACCCATACATTTTCTTCGATTAATTGGGTAGATCGATCACTAGATTATGACACACCCTCTAATTCTTTATTGCATATATTCTCTATCGATGAAAGCATCATGGATATTGTGATGTCAGATGATGCGTCATGGGATGAACATCATCATCGTTCCTCCTTACCAGATACCACTGAAGATAATCTTAGTGGTGTGTACCTACCTAATTTTGTTGAGCCTTGTATGCATCGCTTTATCATTGTCGACCCCTTTGTGAAATGGGGTATCGATTTTATGACATGTAACCCTCACTCGGTCGGGGGGAATGGCTATATCATTGTTGTTGTTGACTACTTTACTAAGTGGGACAAAGCGATGCCTACATTTAACAACATTGAATAAACGACTTCATATGTTTTCTTCAAGCATGTTATTGCTAGGTTTGGTGTTCCACAAGCAATTGTTACAGATGACAGGAAGTATTTTCATAATCATATGATGGCCTAATTAGCTTCCAAATTGGGACTTTCACATGAAAATTCCACTCCCTATTATCCTCAAGATAATGGACAAGTTGAGGCTATCAACAAAGTTCTTAAGACTACTGTTCGATGTATGATAGGGTCCATAAATCAGACTAGCACTTGCTTCTCTATTTTTCCTTGTGGGCATACCAAACCTCAATTAGGACTGCTATCAGATTCACACCATTCCAGTTGGTCTATGGTCTAGAAGTGATCCTCCCCATCAAATGTAAAATTTCGTTACCGAAAATAACTATCGAACTTCTTCCTACTACTTTCGCAGAGGAGGAGCGTTTTTTACATCTAACTTGTTTTTATGAAATGATGTCACTTTAAACAATGAAGCTCATAAAATACACATCAAAGTGTAATATGACAAGAGTGTCAAGCCTATATTCTTCTCAGAAGGAGATTTGGTTCTCTTATGTGACAAAGATGCCAATAAGTTAGGTTCAAGAAAGTTCCAACCTATGTGGTTGGGCCCATACATTGTGAAGCATGTCCTTGTAAAAGGGGCCTATGAGTTATTAGACCTCGACGGAGTTCCACTGGCACAACCTAGAAATGGGTTGTACCTCAAGAAACATTATGCTTGATCCCATGCGTAGTACACTATGTACATACTGTCTATAGGTGTGTTGAGTGTGGTTGCAGTGTGTTTTAAGAGTTTCCCATGGTTTCTGTTGATTATTTTTACTTTTGGATTGTAAATGTCAACCTCTTTCTGTTGAAAATAGCAACAAGAAATGATAAAAATATAATATAGAAATTCTAGTTTAAATTGTCCTTGAATTAAACTAAGAATTAAAATCAAATTTTATTCTCATAGCAACTTGTAATAGTTAACTAGAGTGAGTTGACTTAGTTAACTTAGGAATTTAGAGTTGGAAGTCTTTCTGAAGTCATGTATATGTTCTCCCTATATTATAGGGGTCCAAGATGAGTTAAGTATGAGTTGTAATTAGTTAACTCAATTTACTAAGTTAAGTCCTGTTAAATTAGTTCCAAATTGTTTGAGGAACTAATAGTGAGTTAATAGTTAGTTGGTGCACTAATGCATTAACTAGTGCTACTCTAATTAATTGAAGATTCCCTCATCAGAAAATCATGCATGGTGATTCTAAGAAAGACCCAGTTGAGACTAGAGTGTAGGGACAATGTACTATTTGTTGTAGAATTTTCTGAGTTGTACAGATAGTGCATGAAATTGGGAACCAATCCTTGAAGGGATTGCGCAGTTTTGGATGCACTCATTTTCCTTTAAGATGGGCTAATCAACGATAGGAATTGCGCAAGGAAATAGGGACTTGGAGAGCAGGATAATTATCCAAGTGTTGGCCAAGAGTTTGCTTGTGAGTTGGAGATTGATTTTACTGAGTGCTAGGATTGTTCTTGTGAGAACAAGCATTGTAATATCATCTTGGACTTATGATTAATGCAATATAGATAGTGGGATTTTGAGTTGTGGCTTTCCTCAGATATTTATTATGTTATGTTCCATTGGTGTTCTTCCTCTTGTTGGTTAATGTTTTCTCGATCTTTATGTGCTTCCACTGTAAAGAGTAGAAGTAGATTCTTGTCTCTTATTTTATTAGATTACATGAACTTGTGAATCTACATGAAAATCTACATGGTATCAGAGCTGAGAACAATATATTAGAGGATATTTTGAAGTTTTTAGTTCAGGGTTATAGGTGAATTTCAAATTTTCATTTCATACTTCAGGATCGATAGATGACGTTCTACAGTTTGTGACTCGAGTATGCCTTTCATGGCAGCTCGAATTATGTAGCCTAGAAGGACAAGATGGAGGTTGTGTTGGAGGATAATGACTTGAAGGAATTCATTGATCAAGACATTCCTAAGTCACCAATTGAATGCTCAGAATCTGGTCGAATGGAAGAAGTGTGTGGCAAGGGCAAGGTGGATAATCCTTGAGGTAGTTTGAGACCACATTGTCTCGAGTATCCATGGGAAGGGAACTCAGCATGCTATGTGGAAAACATTAAAGTAGCTTTTCTAGAGAAACAGTGACTAAAGGAAGTTGGCACTGAAAGATAAGATTTAAAAAATCAAGATGGAGGCGGGCGACTCACTTCCAAATTAATTGACCAAGTTCACTCAATGTCGTGATGAACTTGGAAGTGTTGGAATCACAGTTGCTATGATGATATGGTGAGTCTTGCTATTCTTGGACTCACGAAGAGTTGGCATAGTTATCAGGACTCTGTCAATGGTTGGGAGAAGTTTCCAGATTGGGAACAAATACGGTCGGATTTGATGTAGGAGGAGATCAGGAGGAACACCAGAGATAGGACCTCTTGTAAGGAAGTGGAAGAGGATTTTGCCTTAGTGAGTATGGCAAATAAGGGCAATGGAAATAAGTCCCAAGGTGAGGAGGGTGAAAATAAGATGGACTTGATGAAAGTCAAGTGTTTTCATTGTCACGAGCACGGGCACTATACCAAGATCTGCCTACAGAAGAAAGAAAGAAATAAGGAGTCAACATTAGAGGTAGTAGGTGAAGCTCTAGCTTCATATCCAAACTTGATTTCACTCTCATTGCATGCATGGTTGACACTACCATGGGAGGAATGTTGCATCTTGATAGCGGTCCCTCATTCTATATGACAGGGAATAGAGATCTCTTTAGTGATTTTGAGGAGAAAGACCTCAAGAAAAATATAAAGTTTGGAGATGATGAGAGGCATAGAGCTACCGAAATCAGTACGATTACCTTTTAGAGGGCGTTTGGCTCCAATCTGAGGATCACATATGTGATGTATGTTCCAGGACTAAATAAGAATCTTGTTTCAGTCGCGGTATTGGAAGACTGTGGCTATGATGTGGTTTTTAGTAAGGGAAAGGTTTTCCTTAGACACATCACCCTGACACAGGTGAAACAAATCAGTGCATGGGTCAAGAACCTATATGATCTTGAGGTTCAAGATGCATGCAAAGCCTTGAGAATCAAGGCAAAGGTTAGTGACTTGGTGGTTCAGAGGGAGAGTAAATTGCCTCTCAACATGCAACCCTAGAAGAAGCCTCTGAAGTAGCTTCAGGAAGTTGTGGAGAAGCCACATCTAGAGAAGCTGAGAGGAGACCAAGTGGAGAGATCCACTCAAGTAGAGAAGAAAGAGTCTCAGACAATTGTGGAGCCGCCACAATTGGAGAAGCTGAGAGGAGACCGAGTGGAGGCATCCATTCATGCAGAGATCTCCAGTAAGAGGAAATTTCGATCCAAGTGGGAAAAGGGATGACATGCAGCCATACCTCCAGGTGTGAGGTGGGGCGATGTGAAGTGATAGTCCTAAGAGGGCTGAAATTGGGCAGGGTCCATTGAGTTGTTTTATCTCATGGATCGTACCTTGCTACGAGAGCCCAAAGTACATAGAAGCAAGAGGAATCAGAGGGATTGATGCAGTCAAAGATTAAAGTGACAGAGGCTAGAGTAGTGCGATACTGAAGAAGTGTAGAGAAGGGTTGAAGACAATTCAGAAAGGAAGATTCAATAGAAGCACAAAGTTTCTAGCCAATAAAGGCAATAACAGTCAAAGACTTTGATGTCAAAGGCATCATTCTGATTCAGGTTGGAAGTTTTTTGTTTCTGGAGTTGCTGGAGCAAAAACACTAGAGAGAAGTGTTGCATGCAGAACATTCCAAAGGTTTGGGATTAGGATCGAGTTGAATTCATTTCTTGTTGAGAGGGAGTGTTGAAAATAGCAACAATAAATGATAAAAATAGAATCCAGAAATTCTAGTTTAATTTGTCCTTGAATTAAACTAAGAATAAAAATCGAATTCTATTCTCATAACAACTTGTAATAGTTGACAAGAGTGAGTTGACTTATTTAACTTAGGAATTTCGAGTTAGAAGTCTTTTTGAAGTCATGCATATGTTCTCCCTATATTATAGGGGTCGTAGATGAGTTAAGTATGAGTTGTAATTAGTTAACTCAGTTTACTGAGTTAAGTACAGTTAAATTAGTTCCAAAATGTTTGAGGAACTAATAGTGAGTTAATAGTCAGTTGGTGCACTAATGGATTAACTAGTGCTACTCCAATTGACTGAAGGTTCCCTCATCAGAAACTCATGCATGTTGATTCTGAGAAAGACCCAGTTGAGACTAGAGTACAGGGACAATGTACTATTTGTTGTAGAATTTTCTGAGTTGTACAGATAGTGCATGAAATCATGAACTAATCCTTGAAGGGATTGTACAATTTTGGATGCATTGGTTTCCCTTTAAGATGGGATAATCAACCATATAAATTTTGTAAGGAAATAGGGACTTGGAGAGAAGGATAATTGGCTAAGTGTTGGCCAAGAGTTTGCTTGTGAGTTGGAGATTTATTTTACTAAGTGTTGGGATTGTTGTTCTGAGAACAAGCATTGTAATCTCATCTTGGATTTTTTATTCATGCAATATAGATAGTGGGGTTTTGAGTTGTAGATTTCCCCGGATATTTATTGTGTTATGTGCCATTGATGTTATTCCTTTTGTCGATTATTGTTTGCTCGATCTTTATGTGCTTCCACTGTAAAGAGTAGAAGTAGATTATTGTCTCTTGTTTTAGTAGATTACATGAACTTGTGAATCTATAGGAAAATATACACTCTCGAACCATACATTGGTTATGCTGATGGTGCTAGCCATAGTACTCATAACCTATCCTTTGTAGCATGGGCTATCTTTGGTCCAAATGGTGAGCTAATGAGCATGCAAGGGATTTGCATTGGTTGCTCTACTAACAACATTGTTGAGTATAGTGGAGTGGTTGAGCTACTATATGGTGCTATTTCACATGGTATCTTCTGTATAGCCATCAGGTTTGACTCACATATCATATTACTACAACTCGTTAATATATATTCAATGATAAATCTCGCCATCCTTCACATGGTTTTAAGAGTGCGTCTTCTAGAAAGATATTTTGATTTCATACGATATGAACGTATTTATAGAAATATTAACACATTAGCAGATGCCCTAGCTAATTTTGTTTTAGATATACATTTGCAACGAATTTAAATAACTTTCAAATTCACATTAAATCATATTGAAAGTAGAATAGGAACTAGGAAACATTGATATATATATGTGTGTGTGTGTGTGTGTGTGTGTGTGTGTGTGTGTGTGTGTGTGCGTGTGTGTGTTTTTACAAAATGTGTGCCTTGAGACACATATGGCTACATCGCCCATATAAAAACGACATGCAAAACATCAAAGTAGACAATCAATGGTGCTCATGATAAATGACACTGCAAAAGCTATTTTGCACAGTAATCGACTAATACGACAAGGAAATCCGATAGTGTGTCGTTGAAGTCGCAATGGAAGTTGATCGACCACGGTCTCATCAATCTCATGTGTTAGTCCCTCCATGTGGCACTCCACCTATGACAGGATCTCATCTACCTTAGGATCCCACAGTGCATCCTGTCCTACCGCAACGATCTATATAGGTTCCAATGCCTCCTCTTCTAGTTGTCTCTCTATTCGTCGGATATATGTAACACCTATTATCACCCCAAGAAACTCTCCTAGGTTGTATCTCGGAGATGCTCGGGAACATTACAAAACTCAACTAAACGTTGGAAATGGAAGAATGGAAGGAATGATGCTTGTCCAAGCCAAATAACCACTTCTACTATGCTTAACTCCAAACATGGGTGAACTCCCCCAGACTACAAGGCTTTAGACCACCAATTACTCAAAGTTTGAGTATTAGGTGAACATGGAGAATACTAACCACACCAGCAGATGCACAAGACCATGTGATGGCTGGCTGCTACCAGTAAAGAGGTCTGCAAATCTATTTCCTAATGCACAGACAGGATGACAGCTCTCTGGCACTAAGTAAATAGAAACCTGCGTAACACATTCAATGATACATACTAGACTTCAGCACAGAGGTGGGATGAAAAACCCTCTAATGCTAAATATCAAGAGCACATGAACAAATGCATAACAGGCACAACCTAGAATAGAGTAGAAATGGGAAGTGAGCAATTAAAAGCAAAAGAAGCTTGTATTAGCTGAAAATGAAGACCAGAAGCTGCAAGTATCAAAGTAGTTACAGTCTCCAGAAGTTGAACCTTACATCAAAACTACAACTATCAACCTTGATTACATCTATTTTTTGGGTATATATAGAGTTTCTTTACAAAAATGCTCTGCTATTCTATGCGTGGAGGGGTCATAATGGACCACCTACTACTTTAATGGATGAATTTTATCTTTTCTGCTGCTTTGCTGTACTTCTCGAGCAGGTGGAGTGTAATATGGACGACCTTCCATGACTGATAAATGCGCTGATCTGCTCAAGGCATGTCCTCTTCCCCTTGACCATACTGCTTGTTGAATGCGGTGGTTTGTTGCGCTGTATTGCTCCTTGACTGCTTTGACGGTTTGGGATGAGCTGCGTGTGTTGTGCTATCACCTTTCCCCTTCCAGCCTTATGTATCTTACTTGAAATGGCTATTCGGGCTCCTGATTTTCCTTTAAAATGTTTAATAATGAACGTTTTCTATTTTACACAGGGAACACTGTAATACTATAAATCCTGCCCATTTTTCTTCCTTTGGACTTCAAAAAGTCCATACACATGATTAGTTCCTTTATAGGGTCTGCTCCTCAGGTCGTTGTCGCATATCGCAGCCGACTGGTTCCCTTGCTTCCCTTTGTATTTGGAAATTCATGAAAAACAAGGGAAATACATGAAAAAGGCCTCCCCCCGGACTTCAAATATTTAAACAATTTCATTCCGAAAACCCATCAGGTCCGGGTCTTATCGCATCGCGCACCTATGCATGTAAAGGCTGTCCCCCTTAGTTTTCCTGATTGCGATCTGCCGATGCAATGTGGGCCGTTGATCCGGGGGCGCGATCGACGGTCCTCATTTAATCGCTGATCACCATTGCCATCACCCCATGTTTGCACCGATTTGCCTCCGCCGATGTGACCTGCCGATTAGATTTGGACCATTGATCGGCTAGATCGAACGACTGTCGTGAAACCATTGTTTAAGCTTGTGCCTGTGGGTTTTTTTCATGGTTTTAGAGTGCTTTAGGCCTCCCAATAGTGTACTTCCGACCTTCCAAGGGCTTTCCAGCTGCAACTATTTCGATCGGTGGATGACCTTTGACAAAAATTGGAGATTTCAACAGCATGAATGGATCCCTTGGCATGATTTTAAGTAGATTTGCAGACTTTGGGAGTGTCTTGGATCCATTTTTTAGCCTTTGTATAGCAAAGCTAACACTGGCTCCTTCTGGGGATGAGATCCTCCCTGTGAGGTCTCAAGAACCTGCAGATCAATGCCTTTCTGATGAAAAACAAATTAACAAAAATCCTAGTGTTTCATTGGGCATGGAGTCTACTTTGCTTACACTAAACTCATAAAACAAAATATTTACAACTTTAAGGCCAAAAGACCTTAAACCACATAAATTTTCAGAAAACGCCCATTAACTGGGCCATCAAAAACTGCTTCTCCTCCCATGCTTTTCAACATGAAGGTATTGTTCCCTTGAATCTGAGAAACGACAAAAGGCCCTGTTCAGAAAGCATCAAACTTCCCATGATTGCCTTTCTTTTCTTTTAGTGCATCCAACTTCAGAACCAAGTCTCCAACCTGAAAATTATCTGCTTTTGTCCTTTTGTCAAAAGCTTCCTTGATCTTTTTCTGATGTGCTGTAGCCTTTTCAACCAACTATTCTCTAATTTGGTGTACCTCTAACAAATCAGTGATCCTTTTTGCCATGTCTTCTTCCTCATTTTGCTCTTGTTGCAGGAACTTTGCCACAGGGAGATTCAACTGAATCAGGAACACGGCCTCAGTGCCATATACCAACCTGGATGGAGAATTCCCTGTTGATTTCTTAATGGTCACTATGTCAGCGCACAATGCATACTTGAGCTTAGAATCCCAATTCTTTTGGTTGTCTTCCAACAACTTTTTAATTATCCTTATCAGACTTTTATTTGAAGATTCTGCTAAACGATTTCCTTGAGGATAATATGAGGTGGAGTGAACTATTTTAATGCCCATTGAATCACACATATCCACCAATTCTTTCACCTTGAAAGCTGCTACACTGTCTGTAACTTATTTATGTGGACAACCAAATCTGGTAAAGATATGCTCTGTCAAAAAATTCATGACCACATTATGATCAACCTTTCTGGTAGGGATTGCTTCAATCCACTTAGTGAAGTAGTCAGTAGCTACTAGGATCCATATGTGTTGGCCACTGGAGTGTGGATTGATTTCTCCAATAAAATCCAATCCCCACTGTTGAAAAGGTCCTTTTGCATGTATTGGTTTTAAGGGCAGGGACTTCAATTGTCGTTTGCCTTCAAATATTTGGCACCTATCACAAGATTGAACAAATGAAAAGACATTAGAAAATAAGGTGGGCCAATAGTACCCAGCTCTGAGGATCTTGTGGGCTGTAGTTTTTCAATAATGGTGTCCTCCACACATGCTGGAACGAAACTGCTGCATAACTTCCATTGATTGTTCTTTATCCAGACACCTCAGAAGCATTCCAGATGGGTCCCTCCAATAGAGCAGATTTTCATGGATGCAATATTTTTCTGCCCTGAGTTTAACAACTTTGACTTGACTTTGAGTAAGGCCTGGAGGGATTTCTAGCTTCAGCAAGAATTTAGCTATTGTAGAATACCAGTCACAAGAAGCTAGATTTTCTGCCACCGAATGCTTTCTCTCTGGTTCAGCTGCTTCATCTTCTTCTGTTTGACCACTTTCTGCATCTGTGCTTATGAGATTTATGCCCAATGTTCTACAATTTTCTTCGGCTAATAGTCGGGAAAGACCCTGACCTCTGACCAGCTTAGTGGGTTTCAGTTCTATGTTAAATTCAATCAACTTTGCAATCCATTTAGCCCTTCTTCCATCTGTGTTAGGACATCTTTTATTGAAGCAGAGGGCACATACGCAATTATCTTGGAATGTAGAATGTAAACTCTGAAAGCTTTCAAAGATTTAATAATAGCATATTCTTGTTTCTCAATGATATCGTACCTCAGCTCAGCATCCCTTAAGATTTTGCTGAAAAATGCCACTGGGTGCTTTGAGCCTTCTTCATCTACTTGCAATAAAACTGCTGCGAGAGTGTCATTGGAGGCAAAATAAAATATATGGAACTCCTTGCTGTAATCTGGACTGATTAAAGTGGGAGCCTCCATGATAGCTTTTTTAATGGACTCAAAGGATCTTCTGGCTACCTCAGTCCATTTGATTTCCAATCCCTTCTTCAACATGGAGGTAATATGCTTCACTAATTCTACAAAATTAGGGATAAACCTCCTTACAAAATTTATCTTGCCCAGAAAGGACTGGATGTCCTTCTTTGATCTCGGGACAGACAGGGTTTGTATCGCTTTTACTCTTTCTGGGTCAATTCGGACACCTGCAGCAGAAACAATATGTCCCAACAACTTATCTTCTTCTAAAGCAAACTGTGATTTTTTGGGATTCACTGAAATCCCAAACCTTCTACACTTCAGGAACACTTTCCTCAAATGTTTCAAATGGTCTTGATGGCTGCTGGAGTATACTGTTATATCATCAAGGTAGATAAGGTCAAATTTATCCTTCTCTCCCACAAATGCTATATCCATAGCTCTCTAAAAGGTAGCTCCAACATTCATTAACCCAAAAGGCATCTTGGAATACATAAAAGTGCCCTATGGAGTGGTGAACGCAATATTTTCTTGATCATTTGGATGCACAACAACCTAATTATACCCTGAAAATCCATCCAAGAAAGACATCACTTTGGCTCCTGAGACTTTCTGTAGCAAATGCTCCATCTTGGGTAGGGGATAGTTGTCTTTCTTTGAGCACTTGTTTAAGTTTCTGAAATCAATATAGAGTCTAATTTCTCCACTTTTCTTCTTCACCACAACCAAGTTAGCTACCCATTTTGAATATCTGAGAGGGACTATGAATTTGGCAACCATCAACTTTTTTATTTCCTTTTTAATCAGAGGAAGGAGCAAAGGATTTATTGGTCTCAGCTTCTGCTTGAAAGGTATGGTGTCTTTCTCTAAAGGGATTTTATTCTGGATGATCTTCTTATCATATGTTTTCGGGTCACTATATTCCCAGGCAAAAACATCAGCAAATTGCTTCATTAGATTGCAGTATTCAGAACTTTGGTCAGCGGACAAATGCGTGGACAGATTTATGTATCTTGGCTGACCTGGACTCCCTATATCATGCTTACAGATTGTAGGCTGATCTTCATTTTGGGCAGCTTTATAAGGCATGTCATTCTTGTCAAACAGTCTTTCTAGAGGAATTATACCCTTAGGAATATGATTGCTGGGAAGCTGGACAATATTGTTTTTTCCAATTTTGTTTCTAAGCTGGGATTGAAGGCTTTCTTCCAAGGCTTCATTTTCTTGGTCAATTTGCATTTCAGCAAATTCATCAATGACTTGCAAGAATCGGTTCACTTCATCATCATCTTCAAAAACTTTCCAATGGTGGACATTATCAGGCAAGGATGGTTTGTACTTCATTTGGACTTCATAAACTAGTCTGGGAGGCATGGGAGGGATAAACATGCTAGCAGACACAACAAGGGAATCAACAAGATGATTTTTGGCTCTAGGGATATATGAAATACAGAAATTATCAAAGGAATCTTTGAGTCTCCATACCTCATCTCTGTATGCTTTTAGACTTGGGTGCTTCGCTTGAAATGTTTTGTTTACCTGCTGAATGATCAAATCAGCATCTCCGAACACCTTTATGCTTTTGATTCCTCTGTCTTTTGCTGTGTTAAGGCCCAATATCAGAGCTTCATACTATGCTATATTTTTGGTGACTTGAAAAGCCAGCTTAAAAGACAGCTGTGTGCTTTTTTTTAGGAGATTTAAACACCACCTCTGCTCTTGCAGTCTCCCTGGAACATGCTCCATCAAAGAACATCTCCCAAACCCGACTTCCTTGCTCCTCCTCAGCCTGAAAAATTAGTTTCTTGAGTTGTATTGAGGCCTTCTGAGATTCTTCTATTTGGAGAATACATGCTCCAAAATCAGTGTCCATGGCATAAACAGGATGATTGGAAGGATTCTTCTCATCACTGATGATGTATGCCAGTTGTGCTTCTCTGTATAATCTCCTACTTTCTCCTCCAAAAGCTGGGATAGTGGCATAAGATAGATAATTCTGCAATGTCCCACCTAGTCTCTTTATCCACCCTCTAGACAATAGCATGCCAAATTTGGGAAGCACATCTGTTACCACAATATCCATCATCATACTCTTCATGGGTAGCTAAGTCAGGGTAATGGCTAAATATTTAATCAACCCTAGACAATTCACCTTCCTTGAATCAAAAGAGAATAAATCATGATAGGGTCTGGTGATGTCAAGGCCTAACTCTCCCATGACAGCTTTAGGCATCAGATTGTGGTTGGCCCCGGTATCTAGTAGGTAGTTGTGGAGGA
The DNA here is from genome assembly GCA_000404065.3 of Pinus taeda. Classification (NCBI taxonomy): domain Eukaryota; kingdom Viridiplantae; phylum Streptophyta; class Pinopsida; order Pinales; family Pinaceae; genus Pinus; species Pinus taeda. Next base: position 64,726 of record APFE030122106.1, on the reverse strand, counting down.
TTTTGTCATGAATTGTCAAGGAGACATAAAATGATGGAGAATTATCATTAACAGGTTTAGTCATTGGACTTATCACAACTACAAGCCTATCATCTTGCAAATTGACAGACTCAATGGAGGTTTGTGTGGATGTCCGCTCAAGAGCTTCAAGGATGGGCTTTCTAAACACTTCACTCTTTACCAACTCTACCAGAGGCACATATATTTTCAACTTCTGAACTTCCGATTCAAAGCCGAAAGAGGGAGGTAAATTGTCAGAACCTCTTACCTCTTGAGCTGGATATTTGAGGATGACTGGATCAGCTACTAGTCTTCTTTGTTTGTTATTTTGTGACTCTGTTTGGACAACAACTCTTTGGGCAGGATTCTCCTTGACATTATTTTCATTTGACCTCAGATTATATCTTCACTGCTCCTCAGTTTGCAGAACAGCCTCTCTGTCCCACCTTTGACTATCTTCTTCTTGTAGCAATGCTTCTTCATATGCAGCCAATGTCAAAAAGGAAGCATTCCCTTAATTTTCCATGCAATGAATTTCATCATCTTCATCAAGTTGTTCCTCCTCCATGAATACATTTTGAAAAGGAGCTTTAACTTTATGTTCTTAGTTTATTTCTTTACCCCTCTGAATTATTTGCAACTATTCATTTGTTCTTTTGAATGGATTGAGGTTTCTTGGAGCAAATGTATTTGGGAGCCTTGCCTTCCCATAATTTTGCTCAACCTCTAGCTTAGAAATTTTAGCAGCCAATGAATCGATCATCCTAGTCATTTTATCAAATTTGGGATCGGAAGGTGAGGTAGAGGAAGAAGAAGGCTCACCTCTCTGCCTCCTTCTATCAGCATGACTTCTGATTTTTTCTGCAGCCATAATATTAGATTCTACTTCTAGGGCTGCATCCTGCATGTCAGCCAAAGTTGTGCATCTTCTTTCTCTGAGCAGCAAACAGAAATCAGAGTCAAAGGCACTGGCATAGGCAAGTTTGGCAGAGGTGGGGGTAGGCTTTACTTCAGCTGGTACCTTACTATACATACGATTGAATCTTTTATTAAAATCAGGCAATGATTCCCTATTTTCCCTCTTCAGGTTGCCAAACTCAGTATGGTAATACAACAAGTCTTTTTTTATCTCCCCAGTGCTTCAAAAATGCTTCATCGAAGGCTTCAATATCAGCAATAGATCCAGGGGGCAATTCTCTGAACCACTTTATGGCCTCTCTATCAAGGCTCTAGACAAAAACTCTCATCCACACATCATTTTCACTTATATCTAAGTTTTCAGCATAACTATAGAAAGACTCAAGGTGTTCTTCAGTTGTTACTCCCTCTGTACCAGTAAACTTAGGCATATACTTCTAATATTCTCCTGCAGGCATGGCATTCAAAGGGACAAGCAAGACCAAGGGTCCATACCTAGCAGCAACGGTTCTTTCTATCTTCATGGGTGCTTGTTGGCCTGCCATGACTGGGGTCGGAGGAAGGATACTGGTAGATTGAGTGGTATGGAACAATGCAATGGATGACAGAGACAAAGGCATGTTATGGATTGTATGGGATGCTTTCTTTGGACTAAGATCCAAAGGGGAACTAAATGAGCAAGGAGCTTTATAAATCTCTGCAGCTGATTCTTCCCTATCAATACTAGGTTCTAGATCCTCAAACTGTGTATCTTCAACTAAAAGCTTCTCATGCAGAGACAAATAAGATTTATTGGGCTTACCTGAACCCGATTCTCCTTTCTGTCATGTTTTCTTTGGGTTAACGATATTCTCAGGATCAGGCACTAGAACAACTGGTGATTTCTGAGGATTTCTTTGAGTGTGTCTCACAAACTGAGCCAGGACTATAATGTGGAGTCGCCAAAGGTTGGCCTTCCTCTAGTGGAGTCGCCAAATAGATGATTACAACCAAAAATGTGTCCAGACCTTGTCTATCATCAAAATCTAGAACTGTGTCATTTTCCCAGGGAAGCTGAGCTTCAATCTCCTCTCCCCGGAAACGGCGCCAATTAATGTTATCACCCCAAGAAACTCTCCTAGGTTATATCTCGAAGATGCTCGGGAACATTACAAAACTCAAATAAACGTTGGAAATGGATGAATGGAAGGAATGATGCTTGTCCAAGCCAGATAACCACTTCTACTATGCTTAACTCTAGACATGGGTGAACACCCCTAGACTACAAGGCTTTAGACCACCAATTACTCATAGTTTGAGGATTAGGTGAACATGAAGAATATTTACCACACCAGCAGATGCACAAGACCATGTGATGGCCGACTGCAACTAGTAAAGAGGTCTGCAAATCTATTTCCTAATGCATAGACAGGATGATAGCTCTCTAGCACTAAGTAAATAGAAACCTACGTAACACATTCAATGATACATACTAGAATTCAACACAGAGGTGGGATGATATCCCCTCTAATGTTAAATATCAAGAGCACATGAACAAATGCATAACAGGCACAACCTAGAACAGAGTAGAAATGGAAAGTGAGTAATTAACAACAAAAGAAGCTTGTATTAGCTGAAAATTAAGACCAGACGCTGCAAGTATCAAAGTAGTTACAGTCTCCAGAAGTTGAACCTTACATCAAAACTATAACCATCAACCCTAATTACATCTGTTTTTTGGGTATATATAGAGTTTCTTTACAAAAATATTTTTCTATTCTATGCATGGAGGGGTCATAATGGACAACCTACCGCTTTAACTCTCTGATGGAGTCTCTGGTGCAATATGCTGCTTTAATGGATGAATTTGATCTTTTATGCTGCTCTGTTGTACTTCTCGAGTAGGTGGAGTGTAATATGGATGACCTTCCATGACTGATAAATGCACTGATCTGCTCGAGGCACGTCCTCTTCCCCTTGGCCATACTGCTTGTTGAATGCGGTGGTTTGTTGCGTTGTACTGATCCATGACTGCTTTGACGATTTGGGATGAGCTGCATATGTTGTGCTGTCGCCTTTCCCCTTCCATCCTTATGTCTCTTTCTTGAAATGGCTATTCGGGCTTCCGCTTTTCCTTTAAAATGTTTAATAATGAACGTTTTCTATTTTACACAGGGAACATTGTAATACTGTAAATCCCACCCATTTTTCTTCCTTTGGACTTCAAAAAGTCCATACACATGATTAGTTCCTTTATCGGGTCCGCTCCTCAGGTCAGCCAACTGGTTCCCTTACTTCCCTTTGTATTTGGAAATTCATGAAAAACATGAGAAATACATGAAAAAGGCCTCCCTCCGGACTTCAAATATTTAAACAATTTCATTCTGCAAACTCATCGGGTCCGGGTCTTATCGCATCGCGCACCTATGCACGTAAAGGTTGTCCCCCTTGGTTTTTGTGATTGCGATCCACCGATACGATGTGGGCCGTTGATCTGGGGGCACGATCGACGGTCCTTGTTTAATCCCTGATCACCATTGCCATCGCCCAAGGTCTGCGCCAATTTGCCTCTATCGATGCAACCTGCCGATTAGATCTGGACCATTGATCGGCCAGATCGAACGGATGTCATGTAACCATTATTTAAGCTTGCTTCTGTGGGTTTTTTCATGGTTTTAGAGTGTTTTAGGCCTCCCAATGGTGTATTGCCGACCTTCCAAGGGCTTTCCAGTTGCAACTATTTCGATCAGTGGATGACCTTTGACAAAAATTGGAGATTTCAACAGCATGAATGGATCCATTGGCATGATTTTAAGCAGATTTGCAGACTTTGGGAGTGTCTTGGATCCATTTTTTATCCTTTTGTATAGCAGAGCTAACAACACCTACTCATTGAACACGTCTGATATTTGCATGAAAGCATCAAATAGTTTAGTCTTGGGAACATCAAAAAACAAAAAATAATCATAAAAATTTCAAAAGCTTAGTGGTCAAAGTATCTTACCTGAAGCATCCCATTGCTCACCCTCAGGAAAATCGAGCTCAGGATCATTAGGTAAACCATCCCCACATAAGTATAATCATCATTTATGATGAAATTTCTACACAAAATCCAAGGAAGGCTGGTGAAATTCCTGCTTAACCATCAATAATGAAAAGAATTTTCTGATCCTTAAATAATTTTGCTTCAGATTTCGTACAGCATTCCAAGTTTTTCTTCAACTTGAATTACGTCAAAGTTGTGTATAGGTTTTTCTTCAACTTGTTGTTGGGCATAATAATTGTCCTTTTAATTCAAAGCAATAGTTCGAAGTTCCAACTCTTCACGTTAATTGTCAATTTGGGTAGGTTTTGTTATTGCAAGGCTATCACACAAAATATATGCAAGGGAAAATGATTAATAATGCTAATGAATGTCAAACTCAATCATTGTAATCACACTCTCATCATTTCAACACTCTGGATGTTACACTCTCAAACCTTGTTCACACTCTCAAGAAATAAACACTGCATAATGCACAATAAAACCATTCTAATACACAATCGCTCTTATTTAGAAAATAAAAACACTCCTGCAAACCATTCTCTCGACAAATGCTGAAATACACATTCAAATGAAATGAACACACCATCAAATTGTAATAGGAATTAAATAACTTTCACACTAACAAAGGGATCGATCGAGGACCTATGCTTTTACACAATATTGAGGTTAGAATTCTGCAATCATTAAAACATGAAGAAGACTAATAATAACAATAACAACAATCACACATGAATTATAATTGAGAGGAAATAAGTTAAGCAACTACAATACCTTCCTAACCAGTGATCCCTACCAAGGAGGGAACTTCCTTCCTAGTAGGGGATGGTACAATACAAAATAAACAATCTAGTCAACACAAAGGTATCACACCTTGAATGATTGTTATTGCATTAATGAAAAATACAAAATTACAATATTGGTGCTCTCCCCCTTTATCACTGTCTATCCATATCTATATGTCTACCGCACATTGGAAGATAGTACACCTCTTTATAATTTCATATTTCAATGATAAAAATCATCATGAGAATCTCTCGATTCTCATATGATGTAACTTGAGAATACACATTAACAATTTGATAACAATTTCCAAGGTTAGGACAAAACTATAACAAATTTTCCAAATTACAATATCTCAATAGAAAATCCTAATTGTTTTAGTTGCGCTGTCCATAAGCTTCTCTTTTGACAGTTGGACTATCTTTTGACTAGATGCTTTCCAAATTGATCTTCATAACTAATTGAACGAGGTTAGCATGTCCAAAATATATCTTCACGTGTAACAACAATGCTCAATGAGTCCGTGTCCTTTCCTTGGCGAGGAAAAACTAGAAAGTGTAATTGTGCAACAACATCTCAACAAACCATAAATCCTGTAACAACCCAGTTGTCAGTTTTATGAGAAAAATAGCCTAAAATAGTAGTTCTCATGCAAAATTACAAGTAGAATTGGATCATAAGGATGACATATAAAAAGAGACATACCTAGGTTGATAATGGTTATTATAGTGGGAGAGTATGGTCTTGAGAAAAAAAAAAAGGTAAAGAAAAGCTAGGAAAATGAGTGGAACAAGATGTCAATTTCACATCCCAACATCTCCCTCCAACTTAAGTATCTACATCTCCATATTTGTGTCACTTCACATCCCAACATATCCATCACACTCTTCTTCAATTACTTGTTCTTTTGCAACAACAACATCTTCCACGGGTTCTTGTGGAATAATGGTTTGGAATTTTTCATCTTGCTCTCCAACTTGAATTCCAACCGAAATAGTGTTTTAACTTTCACAAGATGCTTCCTCCAACACTAAGTTACATCCATCACATAATCTAATTGACATTACTTCTGCCACTTCTACCATGGTTTCTAATCCATTTTGTTTTATAGACTGAAATTACCCTTCAACCATGGTAAGTTGTTTCCTTAAATTCTTATTTTCCTCCATCAATTTATTAATTTGTTGAATAAGGAGGTCAATTTCAAACTTACCTGGTAAATAGACATCTTCTTGTTCCTTTTTGAGCTCCTCCTCTTTCTATTGTTCCTTAGATTCCTTTCATTAATGTGGAACAACATGAACTTCAAGTGCTGGGGTATATTATTTTACAAATTCTTCTTATTTCTCTTCATTCTGTTGTCCCTTAGACTCCTTTGGTTCTGTTGTATCAGTACATTCCTCATATATTGGGTTAGTTGATGGTGTAATAATTACCCACAATCTCTTCTTGGGATGCATCCACCCAATGGCTTCTTCAATTTCATTTTTTTCACCACATTTTGTATAGGAATATATTTTCAGATACTTCCTTAGATTCCCTAGGAATTTCTACTTCAGCAACCCCTACTTTAGTTGACATTGTTCTAAGTGCCCTTGTTTCAATAGTCTCCGCCTCAAGCCCTTCTTCCTCAATAGGGAAACCATAATAACTATCCTTATACCATCCACTGGATATATCCATGGGTTCTTTAGTGCATGCTCTTTTCTTTCAACAGATGTACCAACATACGTTCTTATGAAACACCATCTCTTAGGGTTTCTACGATAACCACTCTTCTTTGTCTAGGAAGTGTAGTTGTTCTACTTTTTTTGGGAGGTGTAACTGCTCTATATTATGGTGTCGTTTGAACACTTACCTCATGTTGTTCACTTTCACTTTCCTTTGTTTCAGTGGTTAGTGTACGTGACTTTTCCAATAAACTAGACCATGTGCTTCCCTGCTGTTGTAGTGAATGAATTATGATTAACTTGATGAGTTCATGGTTGGTTAAGTAGGCCTTTGGATGTTTTTCCAAACACACCACCTCTGTGATATGTTGTAAATATTTTAGCAAATAATAACGAAAATTTATCAACCATCCATTATGAAGATGTGACAATAATTGAAAATCGTAATTGAATACTGTCCCAAAATGTCCCTCACAAGTAATGAACTTCTAAATAAAGAAAGCCACATCATCCCTAGAGTGAGGAAGGGATGTTCTAGCAATACCTCCCCCATTGCTCCTTACTTCCTCTCCTGGATGTAAAAATGTTTCCCTCCCTGTTGGAATTGCCATTTTCCTCAAAAACCAATGAGCCCTTGCCTAAGGTAAACCTGTCACCTTGGAATTTATGTCCTCTTTAACAAAAATTATGAATCCTCTAACCTCTAAATTCTACTCCTGTAGAGCATGTACAAATTCCATAGCAATTTTCTCATTGAAACCTTGCAACTTCTCAAATTAGACTAACCAACCTACATTCCTAAATATTTCTAGGGCTTTTAGATGGTGTAGGAGTGCATTAATAGAGTCTGGTTCATAATGGAATGCCACTCTTCCCATGGTTGTTTCAGAGGTAATTACTACTAAGAGAATATCAGTTGAATGAAATTTTGAAATGCGTAGGGAATAATTAGGGTTACCCTTTCATTGAATTTAGGCTTTTCATCATAAATGAAAACCACCAAGAATGGTTTCCAAGTAATCACATTGATTTTTAGAAATGACAGCAGGTGTAACAATGACATTGGGTAATTACTGAATTAGAATAAGTGTATTATGCTTAAGCCAAATGGTAATTACCAAATTGGGGTACAGTCATAGTGTATCATACGATAGATATGGTACACTCTTGAGTCCTCCCCCAACCTTAATTACAAAATCCATCCTTGACATGTATAGCCGAAAAAGTCATATCGTCCCTTAAATCCAAATCATACAAGTAAATGACAATTAAATGTACATGACTTGGCTTACCGTTATGATGATGAAATGTTTTACAAGGAAGTTGACTACATCAATGTTGCAAAAAATTTCATGTGTGGCTAAAAAGGAAGCTAAAGTATATGATAAAAGCAATGCCATAATGAGGAGAAAAATAGGATGTTATACAAGAAGCTAAAAGAAAAGCTAATAAGGAAGCTACAATGGATGTTAAAAACAATGCCATAATGAGGAGGAAAATATGTCGTTACACATGAAATTATGCATGAAGCTCTAACAGGAGCTAAAGAAGAAGTTAAACTAGGTGTTTACATCAACACTATGTAGCACCAACTTTAGTGCCGACTGGCTTTGATCGGTGAAAAAAAAATACTAAAAATATTCCATCTCGATAAATAATGTTAGGCTTTTAAAAAAGGTGGAAAAAAATACACTAAAACAGTTAGTGGAAGCAAAAAAGGGAGATAAAGTGGAAGCTAATCACATGGATTTGTTGTAGTAGTGATGTATTGCATTTATGGCTTTACTTTTGTATTTGATTATATATATGGCTAGATAGGTCAATATCCTAGCATAGGCTTGTTTGAGTTCAGTTACGCTAGTATCCATTTTTCTCTTATGTCCCTTCGAAGGGTACAATTTTTGCTATCAGGTCTAGTATCCCTTGTGAGAGATCAATATAGAATATGATAATGTTTAAATAACAACACTTGTCGAAGAAAGAAATGAACCTTTCGACGAATTTTAGGCACAAAGAGGATTGAGTAATATGTTACCCAGGTGTTATACTCTTTAGTTATGAAGGTGTCAAGATAAATAGGTAGAGTTGCCATCGATCTCCTATATGTGTTATGATTATTTGTTATGAAACCAACTCAAGAAAAGATAGAAAATATTGATCAATGCCTTAGAATTCAGCCTCTTCGAGGGGGCAACCTCCTTTACATTACATAAATGAACAATTCTTGGATGATTCAAATGACAAAACCTCCTTTCTATATATAGGAGTCTAAGGAGACACAATATAACCCAACCGACCTAACAATAATAATATAAAGCCACAAAAATAACAATAGAGGGATTCTATGGGGCACAGTAATAAAAATATGGGGGGCAATAGGGGCACAACAATATTATAAGGGGTATAACTACAATAGTAATGGGGTAATCACTAGTATTATAGGGACCCAACATGCCCCTCGCCTTCAAAAAAGTGTTGTCCTCAACGCTTGAGTAGTTCTGGATACTTCTGCATAAAATTCTCATCCTCCCATGTTGAATCTTCAGCGGATAAGTTCTTCCACTTGATAAGATACTCTGAAATTGATCGATTTCGTAGATGTCGAGTTCTTGTTTCTATGACTGCTTCCGGTTCCAATATAATTTTTCCTTCCTCATCAAGTTCTGGCAATATTGTTTGAACTGGGAGCTTGTCGCCTATAACCTTCTTTTAACATGAAACATGGAAAACTGGGTGCAATCGAGAAGCTGCAGGAAGCTCCAATTTGTATGCCATAGTACCAATCTTTTGCAACACCTTGTACGGACTGTAATACTTTGGTGATAATTTATTGTCCTTCTTAACTTGCCTGAGGGACATTTTCTTATATGGTTGTAGACGTAGGAATGCCCAATCACCTACATCAAAACTTCTTTCACTGCGATGTTGATCTTCCTGTTGTTTCATTCTATTTTGTGCCAACACGAGGTTATCCTTTAAGAGTTGGAGGACTTGTTGTTGATGTTCGACGTGATGTTCCACTGCTTGAACCTTAGAATTTTCTCTTAAATATGATGTGATGGATGGTGGCTGATACCCATAAAGTGCCATAAATGGGGTCATTTTTGTTGCTGTATGGAAGGAAGTGTTCTACCACCATTCAGCCAGAGGAAACCATTTGACCCATTGTGTTTGTTTATCAGATACAAAGCAACGAAAATATCCTTCCAAACATTTGTTTACTATCTCCGTTTTCCCATCAGATTGAGGATGATAAGATGAGCTATGAGCTAACTGAGTACCAATACAAGAAAATAATTCTGTCCAAAATTTTCCAATGAAAATGGGATCTCTGTCACTTACAATAATCTTTGGGTTTCCATGTAGCTTTTGAATTGTTTCCATAAATGCAGTA
>APFE030122106.1:19404-49028 GCA_000404065.3 Pinus taeda | reverse complement strand
AATTCAGCCTCTTCGAGGGGGAAACCTCCTTTACATTACATAAATGAAAAATTCTTGGATGATTCAAATGATAAAACCTCCTTTCTATATATAGGAGTCTAAGGAGTCACAATATAACCCAACCGACCTAACAATAATAATATAAAGCCACAAAAATAACAAAAGAGGGATTCTATGGGGCACAGTAATAACAATATGGGGTCAATAGGGGCACAAAAATATTAATAAGGGGTATAACTACAATAGTAATGGGGTAATCACTAGTATTAATGGGACCCAACATTATTGCTTGGCTTCTTAGCGTTTTTCCTCCAGCTCAGAGCACCATGTCCCCTCCTATTGTAATGATTCTCTATTCTTAGCAAGAGATTGTGTGGGTCTTGGTATCTGTATCGAACATGGTTTATAAGAGATGCCATTGTACTTTTCCCCCAATCCATCTACCATATGTGGATGCAATACATACCGTAGGTCAAATGGCTGTAGGTCATGGCATGTAGACACTAAGGTGTCTTTCCATCCATTGTGGGGAGCCATGTCCTATGCTGCTATGCCTTGACATATAATTTTAAGAGCGCCTTCCTCAAAATGGCTCCATGGTTGATTTAGAATAGCATCCTTGTGAGATAGTTCTTCATTGACTAATTGATTGACCAAATTATTTCCAAATATTTTGACATGGCAGAGAATGGGGGTTGAAATGCCTCTCAGAAGCTATCCCACTCTAGTGAGACTTGTTTCTAACCTCCAACCTTTAGTGATTTCTTGAACCTCAATTCTCATATGAAGTTCTTTTGTAAATCCACTAATGAGAGTAGAGTCTCCCTCTATAAACCACTCACTCTAGTCCCTTGTTAGTGCTATTTTGAGACCTTTCTCAAGAGAAAAGAGATCAACAACATTATTACTATTAATTTCAAGATAAATTGTATAGATGTGAAGAATTTTCCCCTCAGAGTTACAAAAGACTCCCCCAAAACTGGCCAACTAAGGATTTCCTTTTGAAGCACCATCAAAGTTGATTTTGATGAAATTTTCCATTGGAAAAGACCAAACTGATGGGCTGGTTGAGTGAGGAGAGACTCTGGGATGAATAGAGGGAGAAAGAGAGGTAATGTGATTTAACTTATTTAAGATAAGGGATTCTCTAGGAGAACACTCCCAATCTTGAGAGGACCAAGTGGTAGTGAGAACCAATTCCATAATGTTTTCTAGAACGGCCAACCAGACTTCTTCAAATGGGAGAGAGAAATTTTTGAAAATTCTTCTATTTTTCTCTTTTCAGGCTACCCAAAGGATGAATCCTGGGGATAGCTACTAGGCTCTATTAACAATGAATTTATGGAAAGGTGTATGTCTCCAATCCAAAATGGTTGTCTTAATGCATTCTCTTGACTATTCTAATTGGATAAAAATAATGGTGATTCTATTCCAAAGATCAAATATGAAAGTACAAAGGTTGAAGAGATTCTCCCTCATTTCTGAGCGAGTTCTGTAGAGATAGCATATTGAGGGGCCAATGAATCCTTTTTTACTTTTAATTATACATTTATTAATTAGGGGTGTTAAGAGGTGGAGGGGTTTTATATGGACCTGAAGAAGTTAAGGTTATTCATGGGGTTTAGGATGCATGACAAACAATTAAGCTGAAGCTTATGCCCTTTAACAGGGGGTTCAATTAGTGAAAAAAAATTAAGTAGCTTCTCTCCACCTTCTCTTATTGTTTTGGGAGACTTCCTCCTTATTCAACATTTGGCAAAGGGCTCCTCTCTCAAGGAAAAAACATTAGAAAAGTCTTATGAAAAGAATTAGGAAAGCAATGGAAGGGTTCTCCTTAATAAGAATTTTCCATGTTGTCAGTGATCTCAAGAAAGATGTGGACTTATATGCCAATGAAGGGAGTAAATAAAGATTGGGAGATTAAAAAATCAATGGATGAATCAAGCCCTCTCTTATAGTTATTAAGGATTGCATTATATTAGTAATAATATGACATGTAAATTTTATTTTTTAGTGGGTTGATTTTGTAATGTATATACCTACAAAACTCTGTTTTTTGTTGTTTACTTTGTAGTCCCATGGAAAAAATTGTAGTTTTTCCAGATAAGAGGGATCGTGAATTTTTTTTGAAGATATAACTATGTACTACTTGATGTATTTCCTACAATCCAGGAACAAAATTGCATATAAATACAAAATTCTCATTTTGGTTAAAAAAAAGTATACATTTATTAATTAAATTTATTAAGTTTTTATATGTTTATTAATTATATGTTTTGAAATATGAATAATTATTAACCATTATTGCATATGGGGCATAGAATAGATAGTGATGGGGTGTACTGTTAAGTCACTTCATGATGTGAAGGTCACCAGTTCAAAACTCTATGGGCAAAAAACTAGTCATGTTAAGGGTTGGTGTGATCCAAACCAGGTGCGATCCCCAGGTGGTTTTGATAGATTAGATGTCCCTGGGTCATGGTTTCTCAAGCCACAAATCAAGCCTGATGTAATATTTGATGAACTCAGACCACTTAAAAAAAATAAATTATGAATCATTATTATTTAAATTTATTCAATGTGATATGTACATTGTGATTTTGGGAAAAAAATGTTTGTAATTTTATTAATAAAAATGAAATTACAATATAACAAATTGAATTGAATTGATTCAATCTTTTATTACTTTTACTTTTTATTTTCCTTTTTAATTGAATAGACATTGTACTTTTTCTTTTCTTTGATCTAATGCTTCTTTTACGAACACTACAATGTCTCTCCCATATTTAGCTGATATTTAAATGTTTACATTCATTTATAACCATGACACCATCTCCCCCATATTGAGCCAACATTTAAATGTTTACACTTATTTACAGACACTACAAAATCTCCCTCATACTTGGTTATAGAATGCCTCACAAGTAAAAATTAGGATTAACAAAATTCACTTGATTGTAAGAGGATATAATTTAACTTCAATGACATTGGGCCTTTATGAGTTAATCAACAATTTAACTTATATAGCAACAATAATAATTACTCCTACAAGAGGGTATATATTGGAATTGGATGGGAATTTTTAGACGAAACAATGGAAATATATTCAATCATCGTCCTCTCTTGTAATCCTTCCCTCCAATATTCAAATCACTGAGAATTAATAACATCACTCCAAATAAACCACCACTAAAGGCCAACTAAAAAAAGAAGGTATTGGGGAGGGAAAACAAGAAAGGGATCATGATTGCAAGCATTGGAAAGAAAAGGTACTATGATCATGGTGGTGAGGGCGCTATGGTTGCTTTGAAAGCAAGAAAATGATGGTGGTTGTTGGCAAGCGAAGGCACACTCAATTGTTACAGAAATTAGAGTGTTGTTACAATGCATTCAAGGCACATACAATTCTTACAGAAATTAGAGTGTTGTTACAATGCATTCAATGGCGCTGACTTATGGGATTGGGTGTCAGTTGGAGAATGGCTACATGATGTTCATCATTTGGACTCAGATGGAATTTTTATTGGGTTTCAGACTCTAATCACATTTGTACCAAGTTTCCTATCAATATTCACTAATCATTACTTTATATGGCCATGCTTGTTTATTTATTACATAATTGTAATTTAAGAAAAATAAAATAATATAAATATTAATTATTTAATATTAAAAGAACATTATAACAATATGTATTTTTTTTTCTCTACAAAAAAGAAAGAAATCTCTCAGAGAAAAAAAATCTCAAATTTTGCATTTTAAAAAATAGTTGCAACTATAGAGATTGATTCTTTACTGGTAATAAATCTAGGTTGATATTAAAACATTGAAGGCATGACTATGACTAGATATCTTATGTAAGAAAGTAAATTGAAAGGAGAAAATTATGTCTGAGAAGTAAATACAAAGTTGCACGCCATGCACCGACTTGTGAACAACTTTGAAATTGGCAATGGTTACTGATTGACGTTACAAATAACTAATGTGCGATCTTTTGCCAATTTTATTCATACATATGACCTATCTCTAATATTCCCATGGATCAATGATCGACATGGAACCATAAAAATTAACCTAATGCTTTGTTATTTCATTTTTTCGGGTTAACGAATACATGCGTTTGAGATTAACTTGTTTTGTTTTCTCACAAATAATAACTAAATATCACATTAATTTTTAATATGATTGATTTCTTTTCATTTTTTTTTCTTTTTTTCTAAAGCTTGGTAGGACCTTCTGTTTTCTATTTATTAAAGACAAGTTTTTACCACATAGATGAGATAGGTGGCCTCAACTTACCCAATGGGAAATCACAGGGGCTTCACTGGGGGAGCAATACCATACCACGTGCATTCATATTGGGGGATATGTATTGAGGCAAAAATGACATATTGAGCATATAATTGGGGGTAAAGGGTTTTTATATTGGCAGGTATAAAAAATGAAGCTCAAAGTTAATGAGAAAATATAAAGGGTTATAAAAAATGTTAATGAAAAAATGGATACCTACAATATCTAGTGAAAGTAGGGGTTTTTTAAATTGGTAGGTGTAGTGGGTTCATATTGGTAGGGGGTTAAATAATGCAATTTTTAGAGGTATTTTACAATATATAGTCAAATTAAGGGTATTCTTTAGTATGCCATGAACGCATGCACTATGTCAGAGGTTCATTGAGTGAAGCCCCCGTGTGGGAAACCAAGTCTGTTGGGCATCTATCCTCGTTATATGTGACCCAAAAGTAATATAGTTTAAGGCGATCTACCCAAGCTATATATACATCTATATCATGATAAGAGTATGAGTTTATGTCGATCATAAGCATACATTAATAAAAGTAAATTCTATCTATTAAAAACAAAAAAAAACATTCAACAACCTGACTATTCCTTTTGCTCCTTTGAGGTTGAGTCAACCGGGTTCAGGTCTTCAGTTGAGTCTCCTGGTGCTTTTCCAGCTCGATAATACATTGGATATTCCTTTGAATACGATCTAGAAGAAATGTCCTACTTGCACATTTGGAACTGGATGGCCTATAGGTCTTTCTTGGAGGGTTAGTGCCATCCCCATTGATAGCTGCTCCATTGCCTTCCCCATGAGGCTCTTCACGAGCTAATACAAGTATAGAGTCTACTTGAATTGTGTGACTCTCCCCCTTGTATTCCCTGGATCCGGGATTACCTCACACTAGGCCTCCATTTCCTCTTCTAAATTTGCCTCTTCTTTTATCTGTGCCTCCCAATCTTCTAAGATCTTCCAATTACTTGCATCTGTCCCTACCCTATATGTTGTGGTCGCTTCATTAATAAGCCTTTCTACTAGCTTCCTTCCACGTCGGGGTTTCGAGGTGCCCAGGTCTACTGCATGAGGCAACTCCCTTCCCCTTCGACCTCGTCCTCTTCCACAGGCTGGTCTTGCCATATCTCTTGTTGTGTGAACCTGTTCACATACATTTTGAGTTAGAGCACATACATTACATTCTGGGCTTTCCTCAATGTTGTTGCTTCCCCTCTCCTCACCTTTCCTGCCACACTCATCTCTACCTCGGTGACCCTCTGCCCACGATTGCAATGCCTCTCCTCTGCCAGAATTACGCGTGCCTCTCCCTTGCCAAGCACTAGTCTCTCCACTTTTTTGGTGTTTGCCTCTCTGCTATGCGGCCAGGAGTAGTGTCATGGCGCCGAGTTCGAGTGAATATTTCGACACTTTCCACCCTCACCTTGAACCGAATTTCCACTGCAACCATCCGATCCTCTCCGACACTCCCAATTACCCGCCCTCTCATCTCCTTATCTTCCTGGTCCCCTTCCTCACTAGTTATCGGGCATGCCAGCTTAATTGCAGGTGATTCCCCATGGTATTGACCCCTTACAGGTTCAGTCCCAATCCCCTTCCCTCCCAGTAAGCCCAGGTCTCTCCCATCTATTTCCCGACACCCCTCTCTGGTTACATCCCTCATTCCCCTTCCATTGAAACTCACATACAATATTGCAAACAATAGATAGAGCCAGATAACATACCCAGTGTTGCTTTGCAGGTGTCGTTGCAAGTCGTTGGGTTGATGATCCTCATTGGTTCTCCCTCTGTAGTTATGCTCTCCCCGTCACCCTCATTCCTTCATACCCCCCATCCTTCCCTCTCTGTCCCATCTATCCTCCTGTCCTGTCGTTACCACCTCTGTTACTACCCTGGAAGTGGTTGCCACTTCTCCATGCCCCTATGTACATTATCATGCGGGAGGCCATCGTACCCATCACCATGAGCGTGTGGGCTAAGGTGGACTGTACCCAACATTCATTCACCCTGACACCCATATCTCTCCTGAATTCTCAGGCACTCACCCCAAATGAGGGTATTGTTGTTAGTAGTCATTTTTTCCTATGCATGTGTGATATCTTGCTATAAGATTTCTTCCAGTGGTTTTGGTCTTTCATCCCTCGGCTGTATAGGCCATAATCTTTCCATTGATCCATGTTGCTGATTGCTGCCCCAGTTAGCCAAGAAATTTGCTGCTTTGTTCCCCTCCCTTCTTACATGTTTAATTACTAAGTAGTCGAACTTCTGAGTGAGTTCTCCTATCTCCTAGATGAGACGGTTTGTCCTCCAGATGTTGCTCAATTTGTCCCAAGGCATTCCATTGTTAAGTTTCCTCAAGGTATTTATGACCAAGTTGGAATCTCCTTCCACTTCCACTTGTTTGTATCCTAGTCTAACAACTATTCTGAGTCCATGCCCAACTGTTGCAAATTCGACTTCATTGTTGCTTGAGATTCCACATGGTTCTGCATATATCAGCCGTGTGTCTGCTTGGTTATCTCTGAATATGCCACCCAGTCCTATTATTCTGGGGTTCCCCTTTGAGGCCCTATCAAAATTTAGATTGATGAATCCTTCTCCTCGGAGGGTGAACTGCTTCGGGGACACAATATTCTTCTTCTTCTCTTTCCACGCATTCGGGCGACCATTTCTTTTGATAAATTAAGGCAACGTAATATTATTGCTTCATGGGGAGGAACTTGCCAGTCTTTAGGGCTCCATTGCTCTACAAGGATCGTTTCTCTGATATTATTTACTAGTCCTTCCCATACCTACTCTTGTGTTGAAATTTTGTCTTTGAAAATTCTACGGTTTCGTTCTTTCCATGCCATCCAGAGGTTGAACCCCAGGGCTATCCCCATGCCCTGTTTAGGACAGGGCTTGAGAAATTGTTGTTACCCCATATTAGGATTGTTTCTTTTATTCTTTTTTGATTTCTATCCAGCCTTCCAAATACACCTTGTATTTTACCCCATTGCTGAGTCGCGAACGGGCAAGAGTTCATCATGTGTTCCATGTCTTCTTTATTTTGTCGGCACATCTAGTAGAAGGATGGGCCTTGCATACCTTTTTTCTGTAACTGATCCCAAGTCAATATTCTCCCTTTGCTTACAAGCCATAAAAATGGGCTACCTTCGGCCACCATCCTCCTTTCCAAATTTTTTCCAAAGCAGTGCTTGTCCATCTTGTTCTTGTTCTTCTTTTAGCTCGTATGCTTCTTTGATAGTGAATGTTCCTTTTGGTGAGTGACCCCATCTCAGAATGTCAGGTCTCATTTTGATGTTTATTTTCCTTGTGCTCATTTTGTTTATCATACTCTTCCCCTTTCTCTGTTGCTATATCTTGATCCAAATCTTCTTTCCTTTTCCAGTTTCTCCAGTTTCCATTCTCTTGCCCTTCCTTCCAGAATTGTTCTACAAAGTGCATATTCCTATCGATAATGTCTCTTTGGATGTCTCGAATATCTTGCCTATCTATCAATTTTTCTCTTTGTTGCCATGCCTCCACCCAAAATTTTGCTGTCCTTCCATTTTGAATTTCCCAGAAGGCATGCTGTGCAATGATCTCACTGTTTTGTCATGCTAGTTTCCATATAGCTGAGCCTTTGGGGGGGTCTTTATACAAAAAGATTTCCCTCGTTCTTTCTGGCATGTTATACTTTCTTGTCCATATTTGTTTCCATATATATCCTCCTCCTCCCATCCATCACCACCAAAGTTTTTACCCCATGATTTGGTTTAGGGTATAGGGGTCTCGTAGGCCGAGTCCTCCCTCCGCCTTTTTCCTTGTCAATCCCTGCAATGACATCAAAGCCAATTTTTTCTTCTGTTGTGCCCCTCCCCATAATAATTTTTTGAATATGTCTACCATTTTGGTGCATGCTCCTTTGGGGGCTACCATGCCAGACAGTTGGTAGATTGGAAATGACCGTAACATTGCTTTTACTAAAACTGTCCTACCTGCAAGGTTTATGGATCTAAAGGCCCAATTTCCAAATATTCCTTGGATCTTTTGGATAGTTTGTTGCCACCCTACCATTTTAAGGGGGTTTTACACTAGTAGCATCCCAAAGTACTTCGTGGGGAGGTTATCTGTACTAAATCCCATGATCCTGGACGAGTAGATTTTACATTCCCTTGGGTGTTGAAAAAGTAGGTACAAGATTTTTCCTTGTTGATCTGGGTGCCAGATACCTGCATGAAGATGTCCAAGATTTCTTTCATTCTTCATGCTTCTCAGAGAGAGGCTTGGCAGAAAAGCATAATTTTATCCACAAATTGTTAGTGGGTGAGTGCTAGGTCATTCCCCCATACCTTAAGGCCCTTGATTCTTGACACACGGGCTTCCTTCTTAATGTATCTCCCCAAACCTTTTGCTGCAATAATAAGTAGGAACAGAGACAAGGGGTCTCCTTGTCTCAGCCCTCGAGTGGAGTTAAAGGTACTGGTTGGTGTTCCATTTAGAAGGATAGAAAAGACATGGGTGGATATCATCGCACTTATCCATTCTATCCACCTAGGACTAAAGCCATATGCCTTGAGAATGGTCCTTAGATATTCCCAGCTTAATCTATCATAGGCCTTGGAGAGATCTAGCTTTACCATCATTCCTACAACTTTCTTAACCTTAAGGGAGTGCACCACCTCTTGGGAAGTGACCAGTCCGTCTAAGATTTTTGTGCCCTCTACAAAGCCTGTTTTTCCTGGGGATATAATATTTGGGAGGAGTGGTTTTAATATTTTAGCTATCAGAGTGGCTATTATTTTATAGATGATGTTACAGAGGGAAATAGGTCTAAATCCTTGAGGATCCTCTGCTTTGGAGGTTTTGGGTATGAAAGTAAGGAAAGTGGAGTTTAGACCTGGACATACCTTTTGGTTTCATCTTGATTCCTCCACGACCTACAGTATGTCTGCTCCCATGAACGACCACGTGGCTTGGAAGAATTCCGTAGTGAATCCATCTGAGCCTGGGGCCTTACTCTTTTTCATTCCCTTGACTATTTCTTCCACTTCCTCCACTATTACCGCTCACATCAAGGCTAGGTTCTATTCTTGGGTGATCATTTGGGGAATGTACTGGGAGATTTTTCCCATTGCTTCCTTTTTGTCCTCTTCGGGTTCTGTTAGGAGATCCTTGAAGTGTTTTATCAGGATTCCTTCCATCTCTTCATGTTTTGTGTTGTGATTTCCCTCATCGTTTTTGAGCGAAAATATTATGTTGTTTTGCCTATGCTGGATCATGGCCTTATAGAAGAGCCTGGTGTTCTGTTATCCTTCTCTTAACTAGTTAACTCTCGACTTTTGTCTCCATAAGATCTCCTCCTGCTTTTGCCTTTCCTCCAGTTGGCTTATTATCCTTCCCTCTTCTATTGCAGTCTCTTCTGATCGCCCTTCCCAGATTATTTTTTGTTGCACTTATTTCATCTTTTTGTTGAGTTCCTGTTGTTCCTACATTATGTGGCCAAATTCCTCTTTGTTCCATTTTTTTTTGGTTTCCTTGAGTTTTAGTTGGAACATCTGCATACAGTTCCTACCCCTATGTTCACTTTGCTTCCACCATCCCTTGATTTGTTTGATGAGATTAGGATCTTTGAGCCGAAAAGCTTCAAACCTAAAGGGGCGATTCTTTGGGTTGGCTTTCAGATCCACTTCCATCTTGACCAACCTTTGGTTTGAGCCCATCCCTGGGAGGATCAAAGATTCGATGAAAATGTCTCTACTCATTATTTGTTCTGATATCAAGAATCAATCTAATCTGGATGCAATCTGTTGGTTCCCTCCTCTTTTGTTGCTCCAGGTATGTATCCCATTAATTGTTTGGATGTCAACTAGTCTTTGTTCTGCTATAATGTCTCCGAAAAGTTCCATGTCCATATCCATTCTCCTCATAGCCCCTCTTTTCTCTGCTAGAGAGGTGATCATATTAAAGTCCCCACCCACCATCCAAAGTTCATCCGGGTGTAAGCTTCGCATTTTAACTAGGTTTTGGAGAAACGCCCTTCTTTCCCCTAAGATGTGAGGTCCGTATACTCCATAAAGGAGTAACCATTCATTGGATCCAATGATCCTGAATATCCCTGAGGTTATTCGTGGCATGCTAACCCAATCCTCAAACCATATTTCCTTTGGGTTCCAAATTATAGCCAGTCCTCCCGCACTGCCATTTTCATCTTTTCCTATTACTTGGTACTAGGGTTTATGATTTCCCAGAATCTCTCCGAGCATTTTTTCATTGATTTTCATTTCCTGTAGGATTATAATACTGGGTCTATCTTTTTTTAGTATCTCTTTGAGGTATCTCTGTTTGCCCCTGCTATTGAGTCCTTTGATATTCCAGGTTGTGATGATCATTTTAACAGTTTGGGTGGTTGTTGGAATACCTCTGATAATGGCACCACTCTTCCCGAGTTCACTAGCAATTATCCTACCATCTACATAGATTCATTCACGGGTATTCTTCCCCTTTTATTTCCTCCTTTTCCTTGTCCTCCTGGGTCCTGTCCTTGTCCCCCTTGTGATCCTAAGTGTTCTGGTTGGATGATTAGAGCCGATCCTTGTTTTAGCTTGTATTGCTGAAATGTTTCTTTACTATTTTTGATCCTCTAGGATGAAGCGTTCATCTAGGTGTCTCCATTACTGTAATAGTCTTTTCATCACTTGCTCCTCCACACTGAAGTCTTCTTTCTGGGTATCTATCTACATCTGGTTCTGTTCTACCATTTGCATGTTATCCTCTTCCCCTTATTTCTCCTTTATTTTTTGTCTCCTAAATTTCCTTCCCTCTTTTTCCTTCTGTTGTGTATCTGTCTTTTCCTTACTAGCTTCCTCATTCCGCTCCTCCACCTCCTCCTCTTGCAAGGTATCATACTTGTTGTGGTTTCTTTTCTCGGTCTCATTTTGATGCGTCTTTTGTGACCCCACATGTTTCTGATTTCTTCATCGTCTATGCACTTCCTGGAAGCCATATTCATCCTTTTTTATTGTTTCCTTGCTTATCTTCTTACCTTGCATATGGTTGTCTAGGTTATTTAGTGTAGAGGTTCGATACAGGTGCCCGTATTCATGGCACCTCCAGCGTCTAAATGGGATATGCTCGTAATCCAGGGTTTTTTTCCAAACTTCATCGTTGTATTCAACTTCTATGCATTCAGGTAGTAGCTTTGTAATATTCATATACACACATATTCTTGCGTAAGAGGTATACCTACCTTTCCTCCTTATGTCTTCCACTTCGACGAAGGTACCAATCAAGTTCCCTATCCCTTCTAGAATTTCTGGGTCCTAGAAATCCATTGGGAGGCCGAAGAGACGCACCCAAATAGGTGTTGCCAACATCTTTTCCTGATCCAGGTTATAAAACTCCTCCCAATGTCTCATAAACATGCCTGCGTTTTAAAAAAAATAGGATCGATCTTCGAATACCCTCTCCTTATCTTTTTTACAGATCCATTTGGGCACATCAATCCCAACTTACAAATCGATACTATTAGGGCCCATCAACACCTAGTACAGTTGTTACATGCCCTAAAGAAGTTAGTCATCAGAATGCCTCACTTCCCAAGACGTTCCATCACTGAAAACATCCAAAAACTACCTCTAAGAAGAGCAGCACAGGTAGGCCTTCATTAGGGTGCACTGCAATGCAAACCATCCACTGATAGGGTGCTATGCAGCGCACTTGGTCCCTCTTTGGCCTATGCTGGGTGAATTTGAGCGAACTTCCATGAGGGTTTGTAGATTCCTTATCCATTGAAATCCTCTAGAAGTTTCTCAATGCCACCTACTCCTTTGAGTTCACATTTGGATGAGGAAGGGAGTTAAGGAACATCAATCCCCTATCCCTTCTTCCATGGAACTGATTTTCTAAATTTAGAAAGGTATTCATTATCACCATTGATGGCATAACCTCCTTCATTCACCTATAAAAAGATCACTCATCTAAGAGATCAGGGGGTGGAAATCATTGAATTGTAGGGAGATGCTGGTGATATGAGATTAGAATTGATTGCAAGTATTGTCATAGTGTTGAAGTGTCTTGCTTGTCATGAGGTGAAGAAGGATTGAATTGGAAGAGTGTCACTGGATCGAGAACATATGGGTTGTAATTCTTCCTCTTATCAATAAAGTCTTCAAAACGTTTTCCTTATGCTTGTATTATATGTTGACGCTTTCATATGTATATCATGTTCTCGATTCCATGTTATTTATAAGCAATAGATCATTATCATTTGCCTTGATGGGTTTTTGTCTCTGTGTTTGTATAGGTACTTTTCAAGCGGCTTAAGTAGAGAAAGGAGTGGCAAGATCGGTCAAGGGAGACAAGGAGTTAGCAAAAACTACAAGTAGGTTTCTATTCTTTCTTGTTTTATCTATTGATTGTAGAAAAGGTAGAGATTGCTTTGTTTGTTGTTTCTAGACCCGCTACTAAGTCTAGAGGGTTAGGCATTTGTCCAAGAACACTAAATATTCCCGAAACAAATTGGTGACCATACTGGGTGCGATTATCCATCTTATTAGCTTATCAACCTCTTAAGACATTTCTACATACTGTACTTGTGGTCGTCGATTGTTTTCAGTCCTCTTTCATTGAAAATTGAGTCGAAACTATGTCAAAATTGCCTTTAGAATTTCTAACTGTCATCAGCGCAGTCTAATGAAGGACACAGTGCGCTGCAGTGCACTTCCCGCATAGATGCAATGCGATTCATCGCACTTTCTGTAACTGCTGCTTGCGATGATCCCTTCAGGGTCAGTTTCCCATCTAGGAACTTAAAGTTTTTACCAATTTGTTCTTGTTTGAATGAGTTGTTGAATATCAATGATGTCTTACCTCTGAAAACAGTCTTTTCATCTCCTTAGCCAGCTCTACTTTGGTTGGAATGATTAATGTTTCTTTAATCTTTTCTTTGTCATTATCAGTCTATAGTCAAAGTTAGTTTTTGGTCGATTGATCTTTGTCAAAAGAAATTGTTGTAAAGTCATCCTTTCCTTCGAATATTGAATTGTCGTAAATTCTTCATTCATAAAATATTGATTGACTGATGTGTGCATATGATTAATCTTTGTTCGAAAGAAAGTGTCGTAAAGTCGTCTTTTCCTTCTAAAACTGAATTGTCATAAAGTCTTCATTCATAAAAGATCGATTGATTTATATGTGCACATGGTTTGTCTTTTCGTCAAAAGTGTCGTAATTCCTCATTTCTTTGAAATCGAAAGTGTCGTAAAGTCTTCCTTTCCTTGAAAAGAAATTGTCACAAAATCGTCCTTTTTATGAAAGGAGATTTTTGATCGATTGTCATATTTCCTTTTTTCATCATAATATTAAGGGATTTGAAAAGAAAAACATGCATTGTGCATATTAAAGTTTGTGAATGCTTGAAAGGAGTAACTAGGGAAATTGCATTAGTTGTGCTCTTTGTTCTTTGCCAATGACCTGATTGCTCTATCACTACTAGCTAAGGATTTTCATTGTTAAATTGAATGGAAAGAATGCTTATCATATTAGTTTCATTTTACGAATTTTAAACATACATCACGTGGCGAACCTTGAAAGGAAAATTCTAAAGAAGATCAACTTAAAATTTATATGAATTTACCTAATGGAGAATTGTCACCTAACAAAAAACATTTAGAGGTCTAGGCTAGAGACGTGTTCCAGTGTCATAAAACAAAGCAGTTGTCGCTAAGTTGTCTGCAATACATCCCGAGTGTGATACCTCATTCCACGTACGTGAGTATATCGTAGCTCGTCCACGTACCTTCAGGTATATACGGCGGTGTTATAGTACACAAAGTATATGGGAATGCTCTCACTGTGCGGTTTTGCATTAGACAACGCTTATACGGACTGGGCCTCCAGATACCTTCGGGTATATATGGGAGGACAACTATAGGTTGCTATCCATTCTTAGGTAACCGAGTCGGCCACCTTGTACACTGTGATACACTGAACACAACATTCAGGGAGATTGCCTGCCCGTACTTCTTGGTTCACCAGGAGGTATTCTGCAGTTCACAGTTGCTTGGTAAACCTTTTTGCCTAGATTATCCCTCTTTTGTTTTGTTATCTTACTTTGATTAAGATAAAATTAATTGACCACGGATAACATCCTCCTCACTCGCTCCTTAGTTGATCTTAGGTTGAAACATATGGCAAAAAATACAGAGTCCACCGATTAAGGAATTCCTTTTGATGGGAATCCTAGTCCTTTTCCTCTCGAAAATATTGGTGCTCCTTATATGGCTACATTGTCGCTTTCGGGATTTACCATTGCCTTGATAGTATGGTTGTTTTTGACCTCCTTAGTTCAAAATGTTCTGATTTCTCCGCAATCGAGTACACCTCCAACTGGACGAAATCAACCTCCAGTTGATCCTAAAGTTGACCCTTTGCCTTCTTCCTTGGTTGTTTCTTCCTCCCCTTCTTCCTCTTCGCCTGGTGAAAGTATTTGTACTAGTAACCAGGTGGCTAAGAAGAAGAAGAAAGGGAAGAAGAAGAAGAAGAAGAAAATTTAGCATAGGGGAAACCAAGCAACCATTGCTTTGAATGCAACATTAGATGAAAAAACGTCGATCAAGCCTCACAAAGTTCGATATCCATGAAAACTTTGTGCAAGAGACCATCTTCTTCAAAATTGTCTTGATATTCCTCAGATCTTAGAGGAATGGTCTTCCCGTTCACATCATACTGTGTCATCAACTTCTGGAGATCATGCTCGTGACACACCATCAATTAGTGGTAGTAAAGTTCATGGAAAGAAGGGTAAAGTTAAGTGTCCCTGTAGGTTATGTGAAGGGAATCACCCCATTCACCTTTCTCCCTATCTGTATGAAGCCAAAAAAGTGTTGGATAACCGTCCTGCTTCACCGCAACAAATTCCACATGGTTATAGGAAACTCTCCCGAAATCCTTCACTAGTCGATGAATTAACTGACCAAAATCAACCCACTCTCTCTGAAAGTGAATCCTGTGAGTCTATACCCGAACCAAATCAACAGGTTGAGGTAACAATAGACTCGATTTCACCTTAAGAAAATCGTACCTTTCCTGAAGAGTGAATATGATACCACTCAAGTTCTTTTTTTTTCTTCAGATTCTAAGAGCTTGGGGGCAGTCCTCCTGCTCCATCAAGACAAGAGAAAAATACTCCCTCTCTCATAACTCAAGGGGTTAATTCTCATGTTTCTATGGTACCCCCTCCAAACAGTCTAGTCACTTCCTTTGATTGGAATTGATTGGCAGGATTCCACCTTCCTTCTTATGTGCCTTTCCAGATCATAGTACAGGTTTGTAATATGATTGTATCTGGTACTATTATAGATGAAGATGCATGAGTGAGTATCCTTTCCTCAACTTCTTGGTAAGTGCTTGGTTCACCACCACTTGTGCCTATTACATAGAATCTATTGGGTTTTAACAGAGGAACCAGTCAACCATTAGGGATCCTCCCTCAGTTACCTATTACTTTGGGAGGAAAAATCGTTTATCTGAACGTGATGGTAGTCCCAGGACCTTTAGATTACAATTTACTTCTTGGGTGTGACTATGTTTATGAAATGGGAGCTATTGTTTCAACACTCTTTCGAGTGATGTGTTTCCTGCATGAAGGTAGAATTGTCACTGTTGACTAGCTTTCATTTCTTGGTCCAAATATGGCTCCTAGTCAACCATCTTCCCTAATTGGTCCTTTTGTACCAATAGTTTCATCCTCGCCACAAGTTAATTATGTGGCAACTTGTTCCATACCTACATCAACTGACGATCAATTTCGTGATGTTGTACATCATGTATTGGGGACATTGGAACCAGATCTCTCCTTCATGACCACTTATGAGTTGTGATGGAAATATTGGAGGATAGTTCTTTTACTGTGTCAACCTTGTTAAAAAATGAAACAGGTCCATGAGGATGGTTCCTAGTCTTGTGTCAACCTCATTAAAATATGAAACCAAGGATATGAGTAGAGTTCCTTGTCTTGTGTTAAGCTCATTAAAAAATGAAACAAGGTCCCAAGTTCCAATTTGAGTCTTTGAGTAGATCTCGTAAAATCCTAGTTGAGTCTTTCACTTGATCTTGTAAATGAACCTTTATTCCATCCACTTGATAGCCACGAGTAGTCTACTTAGGTGAATGTAATGAAGCTTGGGGGGCATGAACCTAATGGTAAAGTTAAGTTTCCCTATAGGTTATGCGAAGGGAATCACCCCATTCACCTTTGTCCCTATCTGGACGAAGCCAAAAAGGTGTTGGATAACTGTCCTGCTTCACTGCAACGACTTCCATCTGGTTACAGAAGACTCTTCCTTTCATCATGTTGGGGGCATGTAAACCAATTCCAAGCATAGTTTTTTATTTTAGGCTTGTGTAAACATGAAACTGAATCCAAGCATAGTTCCCTATGGTTCAAGCTTGTGTAAAAATGAACCCATTTCCATTTAACCCTTGTGATTGCCATTCTATCAGCCTTTTCGTCAGATGAGCCTTGGTTGTTTTCATCCCATCACCACCATCCCTTTGGTTGATCATACAATTTCACTTGGTTGTTTTACCCTTTTTGAGGAACAGTTGCAACAAGTGGTCTTATTAGCCAGCCTCTTCATAGAAATCATCATGTTTTGAGAAGTTCCAACATCATTGGAACCAGTTGATACCCTAGACACCACTCATTTCTCAAAATGGAGTCCTCTTTAAGCTCTTTTCAGACTCTCTAAACATGAAAACATTGCCGAGTGCTTGTCCTTTCTAGCTCGTTAAAGGATTGGAAACGATATCTCTCTTGTATTATTTTACTCTTTTTCGGACTTAAGAGATTAACTTATGAAAAGAACCTATGGATTTTCCTTTTCATCCCTTTTCAAACTCTCTAAACATGAAAAGGATCGAGTTGTCTTTGTCGTTAAACTCGTTAAAAACATCAAATAGCAACAAGCTTGTCCATCTAGACAAGACCGAGTTTCACCTTCGCTAGACTCGTTAAAGCATCAAATAGTGATGGATTCGCCCCAAGGGTGAAATTATATAGCAAGCATATGTTATCCTCCTCAAGCTTGATAAAAAATAGAGAGGTACTGGTCAGCAATGACTTGGGAAAAAGGAAAAAGTCAAGAAAACTTTATGGTAGCAAGTCGCTCTTGAACATGACACTTTCACCTCATCACCGTGACTATGTGAGTTGGGTCATTCAGCTTGATGGTTACCACACCACTAGACTATCATACCATCAATTACTTTGTTTTGGGTCAATGCTACCAATTCATCTTAGTGTCGCCAACATGTTCAAGAGAAGTCATTCAATTCAAACTTCATCCTTTTCAATACCATAAACCTTCATTTTCATGACCGCCATTCCTGAACCTTGTGTCATCAGTCATTTTTTCATCTCCAAAATAATTTATCTCGTTTTGTGTCGTAGATGTGGGATACATCAAGGCCCTCCTACGACGAGTTGCTTCTTGTCGACATCAGCACATCATCCAAGAAGTTGACCCCTTCACTACCTTGAAGCGTGCATACATCAATGGCAGGGTTCTCGCTTCTGATGATAGGTTGACATGAATGGCCTTCGACCAAAAGACTTTGTATGGTGTTCAACATCAAATCATTTATTCACACCATGCGAAATGTACTATAGTACCTTGAGGGTCATTATCATTATTGATGATTCCTCTCGCGTATGTTAACGGCTTACATCATTGGCTAGTAATCAGACAATGTCTTTCCATGTTTGACTTCAGAACATCTATTCACATGGTTAGACTTATACTTGAGCCAAATATTGAACGAGATTGAAGACCCCAGATCTAGTTTCATCCATCTGGGTTGCGATATTTTTAGGAGTACTAAATGAAATGTACAATGGCCTTACATTCATGGTCAACCATTCATGGGTCTATATATGTACACGACTATATTTGTACATGTAATGAAAGTTTATAAGATGAGTATGGGTATGCCTTCGCTCAGCTAGTTCATGAGAAAAATCAAATTATCATGATATATGTATTGTAATTGATGTAGGTCACCTTCTGTTTCGAAACCTCCTCTCCTCGTGATAAATCATTTCACTCGAGATATATATTTACGACTTCATGCTTTAGGGGGAAACTGTTATAGATCCATTTGGGCACATCAACCCCAACTTACAGATTGATACTATTAGGGCCCATCAACCCCTAGTATAGTTGTTACATGCCCTAAAGAAGTTAGTCATCAGAATGCCTCACTTCCCAAGAAGTTCCATCACTGAAAACATCCAAAAACTAGCTCTAAGAAGATCAGTGCAGGTAAGCCTTCATTAGGGTGCGTTGCAATGCAAACCATACACTGATAGGGTGATATGCAGTGCACTTGGTCCCTCTTTGGCCTGCGCTGGGCGAATTTGAGCGAACTTCCGTGAGGGTTTGAAGATTCCTTATCCATTGGAAGCCTCTAGAAGTTTCTCAATGCCACCTACTCCTTTGAGTTCACATTTGGATGAGGAAGGGAGTTAAGGAACATCAATCCCCTATCCCTTCTTCCATGGAATTGATTTTCTAAATTTAGAAAGGCATTCATTATCACCATTGATGGCATAACCTTCTTCATTCACCTATAAAAATACCACTCATCTAAGAGATCAGGGGTTAGAAATAATTGAATTGTAGGGAGATGCTGGTGATATGAGATTAGAATTGATTGCAAGTATTGTAATAGTGTTGAAGTGTCTTACTTGTCATGAGCTGAAGAGGGATTGAATTGGAAGAGTGTCACTGGATTGAGCACATATGGGTTGTAATTCTTTCTCTTATCAATAAATTCTTCAAAACTTTTTCCTTATGCTTGTGTTATATGTTGATGCTTTTATATGTATATCATGTTCTCGATTCCATGTTATTTATAAGAAATAGATCATTATTATTTGCCTTGATGCATTTTTGTCTCTGTGTTTGTGCAGGTACTTTTCAAGCACCTTAAGTACAGAAAGGAGCAGCAAGATCGGTCAAGGGAGACAAGGAGTTAGCGAAAACTACAAGTAGGTTTCTCTTCTTTCTTGTTTTATCTATTGATTGTAGAAAAGGTAGAGATTTCTTTGTCTATTGTTTCTATACTCGCTACTAAGTCTAGAGGG
This sequence comes from Pinus taeda, assembly GCA_000404065.3. Taxonomy (NCBI): domain Eukaryota; kingdom Viridiplantae; phylum Streptophyta; class Pinopsida; order Pinales; family Pinaceae; genus Pinus; species Pinus taeda. Next base: position 29,607 of record APFE030122106.1, on the reverse strand, counting down.
TTAGGCGTTTGTCCAAGAACACTAAATATTCCCGAAACAATCTTCTAGACATTTGAGAAGATAACTGAGAAGAACCCTTTCGCCCCCAGTTTCAGGCCAATGTGTCCCTTTTGTTGCCATATTTGATGTATCCATTTTTTCAGTTCTTTCTCTGTTGGCCATGCCCCTATGAACTTACAGATCAGAGCATGATCCTTCATGTAACCTTTGTACTCCTCCAACTTATTATTATGTATTACAAACCTAGGTTTTTTGGAGGCTCTAGGCAGGCATTTTCCTCCTAGTTCGGCTTGCCATTTCGCTCCCATTATAGGTAACCCCTTTCCTCTTTTTCTGTGTCCTCCAGATGATCCCGAGTTGCTTGTCTCGCCTGCTGTGATATTTCAGTAGGAGGGGATCTCACGCCCCCCTACCATACCACTCATATCTGTCAATTCTCGCCTTTATCGTTTCCTTCCCTCTTGTTGATGTGTTAGACGTTGCCAGACTTTTAGCCACTGCCTCAAGCCCATTCTCCTGCCTTGCCATCTACCTAGGGTTGCAGGACTGTCAGGTGCAGTCCCTGGTTGTAAACCCTAACCGCGTTCCATCCTTGTTTCCTCCGTCCACTCGCCCAGCCCCATTTTTCATAATTTTATCGATTTATTTTCATTTTTAATTGAATAAATTTTAATCATTTTACAAAATAAAATTGTCATTATGTTTTTTGTCTTGAAAGTTATGAAAATTTTGGTCATATTTTGAAAAAATCTAGTAGAGATTTTTGTAAATCCAAGTAAAAGCTGTTAAAATTCATAATTTTAGGTGCTCTAGAGGTTTTTGATGGTGCTCAATCTATTTCCACCATCAAAAACATGATTCAAGCATCTACAAGATTTTTTGAAATTCTTTTGCCTGGATTCCGGCCACTTTTGATCGTCCAAGCAATTCCTCCACCTTAATAAAATTGTCTAGTAAAATTAACACTTAATTATTAAGTTATGAAAAATAAAAATTTAAATAATTATATAATATATTTTTAAAATATTATTATTAAATATTAAGCATCTTAGTAATCATACTAGTGTCTACATTATATGCCTAACATAGAAGCAATGAAATTACGTCCTTAGTGAAGCTTCTATCCTAATATGTAATCTATAGCATAGTAATAGATGAAATTACGTCCTTAGCGAAGCTTCTATCCTAATATGTAATCAATAGCATAGTAATAGATGTCATTGGTTTTATATAGATTATAGAGAAACACACTCGTACTAACGGTGTTAACTCTAACCATGTTTGGAATGGAGTTACACCAAATTTATATCATATGTTGATTGTTTTTTTAAGTTTCATTTTTAATGGAATAAACTTTAATATTTTATAAAATAAAATATTCATAATTTCAATTTTGGTAACTTAATTATTAGCCTATAAAAATATTTTAATCATGATTTAAAAATATATTTTTAAAATTTAAAAATAATCATATAATATATTTTTAATTATTATTATTTTAAATATATAAGAAAATAAAAAAATAAAACTTAAGGACTTTTATTTATATAAAAAGATTACATTGGTGTTTAGAGTGTATCAAAATCTTATTGACCTTACTCTGACAAGATTTATTAGCCAATAGACAATTACCAAAAAAAAGTACAAACTCTAAAAGAGTTTGGCTAACTAGAATCAACTGGACATATAAAATCAAAATGCCTTCAAGATTAATATACAACCAAAAGCCATTATGAGTTTGAAGAAGTTACCAACAAGATTCTCCAGTCTAGAACTAGGTGATGGCGAAGCCATGAACTCACAATGGATGTGTTTCTCCATGTGGGTCAATCTTCCTTCAAAGCGGTCCAATTTCAACTGTTAGACATCACTACCCTTTTGCAGGGCAATCTGTCTTTCATATGCCACTGATTTCTCTAGAGATCATTCATGAAGGATATTATCATGTTCATGTCATCGTGTTGATCTCTAATAAGCTGGCCCAAAAGCAGAGTGATGTGTCTGAGCTGATTGCCAAAGTTTTCGTGGTTAGAGATAGACTCATGACTGCCAGGTGCATAGGATAAGTTGGGATCTACAACCTCAACTTGGTCTAAATCCTCTGATTAATGTCTTCCATACTACCCCTGCTCATCGACCCCTCTCCTAATTCTGCCACATTGACGTGGCAATATAATCTTCACCAAAGAACAATATGGCCTCGAGACGGAGAGGCTACAAGCACACCGAAGGGGTCAAACTTGCCAAGTTGTCCAAAACGTAAAACCACTCTTGAATAACAACCCACTCAGACAAGTACAAAGATGACACTTGGTCCGAAGAGTTGGGTAACTTGGTGCTCGCAACCCACCAACAATAAAGCATAGAAATCTCCAAACAATAACATGATTGTAGAGGGTGGCCCACCAAGAAAGTGTCTTGTCGGTTCTTACTCAAGCAACAAACCCGGGATCATAACCAAAACAAAAAGACCCCAAAATCCAAGAGTAAGCCTAGAGCAACATAACATCCAGAATTTCCAATAGAAATCCAAAAGTCCCAATTAAATTGACTAAGTTAAATCCCAACGAGATTCATTATAGTAGTTATAAATGTATGGATTCCATCAACCCACGTGAAGAATGACACAAAATCCTGTAAATTGCAACCAAAGAGGAGAGGGTGACCTAAAGAGGTAGTGGTTTATCACTTCCTTCTCATTCTACACCCCCAATACAACAAACATAGCCGAAAGACCTTGACTTCGAATAAAAGGCCCATAATGACGAAACTCCTAGATTTTCCAAAAAAGGGACAAGAATACCAATTACACTCACTAAAAATTATAGCAATTGAGGAATGAAAACAAGGTGGGTAAAATATTAACAATACCTTTCCCCTGCATGTGAACCCAAAAGTGAGCTCTGCTGGCAATTAATTATACAAGATAACACCACCCTTATGTCGGGATCCCAAATTCTCTACAGCTGAAAAGTCTTAACTTCGCCTCGGTCTCTCTAAATTTATGGATATGCCCCCAAAACACCCATATCCCAACTACCAAGAGAGACCCCATACCCTAGATTCACCCCCCACTTTGTTTAAGCCAACTAGACACGAAAATAGCATAAGCCTATTTCATTTGCAGGGATGCAGAGTTGGAGTCCCTATCGCCATGTGAGATCCATACCGACCTTCCTCTGTGCGTCCTCCATCATCCAACTAGGAAACTTAACCATCTTAGGCATTTAAGTTAATTTACACCGCACACGGATATGCATGGCAGAGGTGTGCCACGCCATGCTGCCTTAATCACCAAGGGAGTCAGTGGGGTGGTGGACACCCTCTTCTCAATGTTCAGTGACCCCCATCAGGGAAACTTCACATTTTTATTATTTATATACAGACGGTATATTATTAAGAGATATACAATGAATGATAAATTATCTAGAGGAATACAATATATACATGTGTATAGATTTCAACAAATAAATCAATAGAGGAGATGTGTTTTTTAACTTAAATAAGAATGTCTTATACATTGATATGTGACTTGATCATGATCTTAAAATTAAATTATTATTATTATGATATATAATTAAATTTAAAGTTTTCATTTTATAAAAATATAATAATTTAAATTATTATAACCAAATTTTAATGCTTAAATTTGATTTTCTTTTTGTTATGATACAAACAATAACATATGAAAATAACCTATAAATAATTTACAATAATTTGCTTATAAAAATTTATTTATTTTTAATCGCCGTGTTATGAAATATTATGTAAACCATAAAATCCAAAATTCAAATACTTATAAATCAAGCCAATAAAAAATCTTAACAAACTATATCTTTAAATCTTAAATATTTTTAAATTCAATTTTATATATCTCAACTCTATTCTCATTCTATTGTAGTAATGTAGTAGTCACTGTGAGCTTAATGGTTAAGAATATGTGCTTCTTTGTGAAAGGTCACAGGTTCAAATCGAAAGCAGTGTAAAGATTATTTACTCCTTTATGGACTTTAGCAGTAATTTAATTGAATGATGATTTTGTATACATATGATTTTGTAGACTAAACATGATATAAATACATCCAAAATGATACATGATGCAAAAAAGAATGGGTACACAGGTACCCCTCCTAGCATAAGTAAGGAAGCATGCCTTTTTGGCATCGACGTCTAGAAAATGTGTTTCATAATATGGCTAAATGTGGTGGACAGTGTACCATTTCTCCCCTGTATTTTGTAATGACTATGCACTTCACAAGAAATTCATGAAACTGTTTATGATACAAATATCTCTTCTTAATACTCAGAATTTGTATTAAAACTTATTATTCATTTTCTCTACATCCAAATCATATAAATATATTTAATAAATTACAATATTCATGGTACTTTTTCTTTCTAGAAAACTCAAACAACTTGCACCTTCTAAGGAAATACAGTTTGCCATAGAGGCTCATGGCTCAAAACATCTTCTCCGAACAAGTACGATGTGCCAACTCCTTCATTTCTCCATTCCATTATACTTATCTTCGATGGTTTTTTTGATAAGGATGTCTAGTTTTGTTTAAGAATGAGTTTTGAAGTTGTGGATGAGATTGGAATGAGTTTTGAAGTTGTGGATGAGATTGGAATGAACAAGCATAATTTGGAAAACAGTGGCTCATATTATCACAAGCCTCATAGGGGCAAGAGTGTTATCTTTGGCATGGATTTTTTCCCAATTGGAATGGGTTATAGGGCTTGTGGCCATGGTTATTTTCACTCTTGTGACATTGTATTCCACTTTCTTAATCTCCCATTGTTACAAGTTCCCAAATCCAGTCTCTGAGCCCAACATAAATTGTTGATACAAAGATGCACTACGAGTGTGTTAGAATTGGCAACTAGGGCCGAACTCCACGTGGGTCATCTTATGGTGACTAGTATTATTCTTGGATCCCACTCATCGATAGGTGTAGGATTGATCTAAAGATCATTTGATTCCGATAAGTATTCATGGAGTTATGAATTTATTTGTGTTATAAGACAATTCGTCAAGGTCGGCCAACAACCAAATAACCCACACATGTGCTCAACGTTTTAGTATAAAAGGAGGTGACTTGAGAGTCATTTTCTCATTCACTTCACTCTTGATTTCTCCCCACTTGTTCTAGGTTTTAGTGGAAGAGAAATCTAAGAGAGGAATCCCTAAAACGTAGAAGGTAAGGAGCCCTAGTATGAAGCCCTAGACACAGTCCTAAGCAGCAAGCCCTAACACAGTCCTAAGGAGGATGATCTAGTAGCAATTCAAGGGAGGAGACCCTACTTCTATACGCTGCCTAAAGGAGCCTAGTCGCGGTCCTAGGATGGAGAAATAACACGATGGAGGAGGCCCTACTCATGCAGATCTAATATGCCCTTACCGTAGGTCTGCCTAGCCCTAGCAGCACGTCTGTTCAAGCCCTAGCCGCAGGTCTATTGAGGTGTCTTGGGTGCAAGAAAGGAAGCATGTGATGCTATATGGAGAGGCCTAAACGCAGGTCCTATGGTGTTGTTCTAGAGTTCCCTAGACGCAGTCATGGGAAGGGTCATACGCTATCTCAAATGAGGCTATTCATTTCAACAATAAGAGGCCAAGTGAGCGAGGAGATTAGGGATATTTTTGTGGGCTAAATAGGGCACCGAGTTGCTAAAAGGAAGACATATTTTCTTGCTGGGAACACCGAATTAGGAGACCTCTCTCTCGCAGGTTTGTTTAGGAACTATTTTGTGGACATAATTCTTGTATGGTGTTGGCCATATGCTACAGGTGGACTGTGAACTAGGCCACAGGCCATAGCACCATAGTTAAGGATTAAGGGCTAGTATATGCCCAAAACAACAACATACTAAGTGTGGAGTCTCATGAAGGTGTGCCACAGTCTTTGAGGGTTGTTTGTGGACTGTTAGATGGGTTTGTAAGGTCTGTTGCAGCATGACTAGATGACCTAACCAGTCACAGTATAAACAACAGTGACAACAGACTTGGAACAACAATTTTGAAGTGTGTTGGGTCATAGTGTGTGACTAGATTTGGATCAGTTTTCCTTGCAGCCTGTTGGAGCCATTTATGTGACATTCCGAGGTCAGGAAAAGACATATTAGGTGCAGATCCGGCAGTGCTAGTAATGGGACAACAACAATGACATGTGGAAGCAATGGGATATGGGAGAGCAAGTCCATGGTGCAACAAGGTGAAACAATGGTACTTGGGGCAACAATGATACTTGGTGCAACAATGGTTCATGGTGGAGCCATGGTACATGATGTAGTACAGTGATGGGTACAATCATGATTGATGAAGCATGATGAGATGCATCATAGTGATGATGGGTGCAGCATGGTGCAGCACGTTGAGGTGTTGCATGATGATGAGGAGCAGCACAACGATATGTGCAACAATGCGATGGAGTCACCATGGAGAATTAGTTGAAGCATCATGTCTTCAACTGAGTTCAGCTACCTCATGTATCATCTTCTTAGGGATGATCTATGCTCTTATTTAGATAAGTCAAAGTTTTGACTTCTGTTGTAATTGTACTATCTCTCTCTCGCTCTTCGTTGAACTATTGATGAACATAGAAGAATTGATCAAGGGTTTCCCCACATTGGGGTTTGTCCCTGGCTAGCGCCACATCTTGTGTCCTCTTGTCTTCTACGATTTATGTTTATGTTCTATCTACAATTTACTATTATGCTGATGTGATTACTAATCTGGAAAAGATAATGAGCTAACTATGAAAATTGAAATAAATTTCTCTAAGCATAGAACATACCTAAAATTAACAGGGTATTAGAGCTGAGGGGAAGACAAAGCCCAAGCAAGAGTGAAAGAGCAATCATCGAAGACAGTTGGGAAAGGACAAAAGGCTCAATGGTTTCCTCATCCTTCTTTAAATTCACCAAGGGTGAAGTCGAAGCAGAGAAAATTATCAGTATGGCACAGTGGAAGCTTCTGATGGCTTACCTAAAGATCGCTTCAATGGGAAGTCCTAATCTAAGGGTGGAAGGAAAGGAAAATGCATTGTTTGTAATAAGTTCAACTGTTATGCGAAGGAGTGTCCGAATGGTAGGGACACATCACTTGATGATGATAACAACCATTCTAGGGACATCTTCAATGATCAGAGGAAAGCCATGCAATGCAGGTCATCAAAGAAATGACCGACTCTTCAAGAACCAGGTATGAAGAAGCAAAAGGGTGTAGGGAATGTTACCCCTCAACTGAATGAGGGTAAGTCGATTCATTTACAAAATCTCTTTTATGTACCTGATCGCAAGAAGAACTTGGTGTCCATTTCGGCAATGGAAGTCAAAGGTTATAGGGTGGCATTCATCAATGGAAAGGTACGTGTTTGAAAATACAGTTTTCAAAAGATGCTTTTATCTTTGAGTTTAGGGTTGGCAGTTTGTATCAAGTTATAGGATGGTCCATTGGGGACCATGTCAGTTGTCACATCTCACCTATAGCACCGGAGGTCTACTTATTATGGGGCCCTACCCGATTTGAGTCAGATGGTGACAGGGATGCCTGAATTCAAGAAGAGCATGAAGGTACATGTCTGAGATGTACTAAAGGAAAATCTTACAAGGGGACCATTCCCCTCATGTAGCAGTTCCACTAGTTTGGAACAACCTGAGGGGTTTGAGATTCATGATCGGGAATCTCATGTATGCAGGTGGAAGAAAGCCCTCTATGGCTTAAAGTAAAACACCCCGAGCTTAGTATGAGAGGATTGATAGCTATCTGATGAAGCTGAGATTTAGTAGGAGTGAAGCTGATCCAAACCATTGCTTGAAGGTTGTGGATGATAGACCTCTCATACTGGAACCTTATGAGGACGACCTCTTTTTGACAGGTGCAGACCCTCTCATTTGCAAAAGTAAGAGGGAGTTGGATTCTGGATTTGGAATGGTAAAATGCAAGCCCGTGACTATGTCGATGGAGCTTAACTTTCAGAAGTTATGTGGGAGTGATACCGAGCCAGATTTAGGAAATGCCTATGAGTTTCATAAACTCATTCACATTGATCTTCTTGGTGAGCTTCTGTCTGGATATATGTTTTGGAGTTAGCATGTTGAGCTCATATTTGGTTGAGCCTCATTGGATTGGTGCCAAGAATATTCTGAGATATCTTCGGGGCACAATCTTTCATGTATTGAGATACACTGCCGGAAATTTGAAGTTGCATGATTATTCGAATGTTGACTGGGCAGACAGTGTGGAGGATAGCAAGAGAACTTCTGAATGTTGGTTCTCTTTGGGTTTTGCTTCAATATCCTCGATAAGTAGGAAGTAGAAGACTGTTGCTTTAAGCATCATTAAGATTGAGTATGAACTCGTGTGAAGTTTCCTGATTGTGGAAGCTCTTTAGTGAGTTGTTTGTACACATGATGGATACCACCATGATCTTCTGTATCAAATAGAGGGGGATTTGACTATTGAGGAATCTCGTATTCTATAATTTCTCCAACATATAGACATCAGATACTACCTTATCTAGGATATGGTACATCGATGAGCAAGAAGGCTCCATCGCATTGAGACTGATGTACAAGTCGTAGGCATTCTGTCAAAGCCCCGGGGAAAGGTCAAACTTGTGATTTTCCCAAACGACTTCGAGTCGTTGAGAGACCCTCTTATGAGGGTCCTGCATGATGCATGCATTGAGCTCTGGGAGCTTCGGGGGGCTTGGGGTACTTCTTGGAGCAACAAGCGACCATAGGGAGACTCATCCTCCCCTAATGGTGTGTTGTGTACAGGGTGAATGGTTCAACCTTCCCCTATGATACCCCGTGGCGACATAGGGACAGGATGAGTGGTTCTTGTTGATATGGGATAGCATCGGATGTGCTATAGCCACGAAAATTGGTGGACAGGCTAAGGCACATGAGATATCCAATACCCAGAAAGGGTTTGGGTAGATTCTAAACATCTTGGGAGATATTAAAATAATTAATATCTTAATGGAGTCCCTAAGTATAAACTTAGGGAAAATAAAATATTAATGTGAATTAATATAAATTTGTGTTAGAATGGTCCAAAAGTCATGGATCAAGCCAGATCTAATCTTAACTATTGATTAGGGACTTAATCTCATCTGTTGATTTTTCAACAAGAAAAGTATAATAGGAGGCTTGAGGGTCACTTGCAGAACACACCAAGAGATCAAGATTTCGACTTTATGGGTTGGGTTCGTTGAGAAAGTTGAGAGAGTGATCAGAGTTGCAACTGAAGGGCAGTGAATACAAAAGTACAGAGGCAGAGATAGCACCGGGAGGATCAGTGCAGTAGCCTGAGAGAGGGATGCAAAAGCAGCCAAGGGTTCACGTAGAGCCATCCAGGGCTCACATAGAGGCAGCTTGGAGCTACGCAGTGCCTCAAAGGGCCAGCGTGGGTGACACAGAGGGATAGAGGGATGACACAGTGCCTCTAGAGGCTGACGCAGGCTAAGCCAGAGAGAGGCTTATGCAGTCCCTAGAGGCTGACACTGGGTTTTGTGGGGCAGATTGGAGCTGTGAAGTTGTCAGAGTGTTTATCGGGGTTTCAACCGGAATATCTGCTTCCGAGTAGAGAGGTACCACTGCCAAGATTTTTCTCTATTGGGTGAGCTAGATTTGGCACCCAAATTGTATTTTGAATTAATAAATCAAACCCTCAGATAGTTGCACTGGTTTTCCCGCATTGGATTTTTTTGAGGACATTAGTCCAAAAACAATGATGTCACTTGTGTGCTTGTTTCTATTTCCTTCAGTTGATGATCTGTAATGTGTTGAGCATGTACTTGTATTTATTTCCAGTATTTACATGGTAAATAACTTGTTAATTAATAGAATAAGTAGGTAGGAATAAATCAGTAAAGTACATGAAGGGTTTCTAATGTGTGAGACTTAGAAATTCCAACATGATATCAGAGCGTGGTTGTAGATCACAGGAGAACTGAGGACATCAGCTGAGCAGAGCAACAACAACAAAAAACAGATGTCCCGAGTGACAGAAGTTGTTCCTAGTAGAGTGGCAGTAAGGAAGGGGTTACGTAGTGCCCGTGTCATCAAGATTGAGCTAGGAAGAGGCAGTGTAGAGGCTGAGGGAGGAAAAGGAAAGCTCACGCAGAGGCCATGAGGGCTGACGTAGTTGGCTGAGGCTGATTTGCCGATACCGGGATTGTGCAGAGCTTAGGAGCT